>PVJA010005806.1:0-76915 GCA_004027025.1 Myocastor coypus | reverse complement strand
TTTTTTTTTTTTTTTTTTTTTTTTTTTTTTTTTTTTTTTTTTTTTTTTTTTTTTTTTTTTTTTTTTTTTTGTCTTTTTGAGACAGGGTCTCGCTATGCAGTTGAGGCTGGTCCTGAGCTCACTTTTGTAGCCCAGGCTGGTCTCGAACTCGCACCAATCCTCCTGCCTCAGCCTCCCGAGTGCTAGGATTACAGGCGTGTGCCACCACGCCCGGCAGAACTAGCATTTTGATTCATTAATTCTTTGTATTGTTTTCTTTGTCTTAATTGAATTAATTTCTGCTCTAATCTTTTGAATTTCCTCCCATCTTTTGGCTGTTGATCTCATTTGCTCTTCTGTTTCTAGTAAGTTTAGGTGTTGCATTAGAGTACTTATTTGTTCTCATTCTGTCTTCTTAATATGTGAGTTCAGGGCTATGAATTTCCCTCTAAAAACTGCTTTCATTGCATCCCATAAATTCCGGTAAGTTGTGTTTAAATTTTCATTAAATTTTAGATATTGTTTAATTTTTCATTTAATTCCATCTGTAACCCATTGGTTGCTAGGAAGGGTGTTGTTTAATTTCCATGTATTTCTGGGGTTCTTGTGGTTTCTTTTGTCATTTATTTCCAATTTCATTGCACTGTAGTCAGATATATGCATGGGATAATTTCTGTTTTCTTGCATATACTTAAGCATGACCTATGGATTAATAAGTGGTCTATTTTAGAAAATGTCCCATGTGCAGCTGAAAAAATGTGTATTCTAAACTGTTTGGGTGGAGTACTCTGTGTATGTCCACTATGTCCAGTTGTTCCAGGTTCCAGTTCAGATCTGCTACTTCTTTGCTTATTTTTTCTCTGCTTGATCTATCTTTTTTTTTGGATAAGGGGGTGTTAAGGTCTCCTATTATGATTGTAGTTTTGGATATGAGGCTCTTCATGTCCGTTAAGGTTTGCCTTATGTAACTTGATGCTCCTATGTTGAGTGAACACATATTTATGAGTGCTTCCTCTTCGTCTTTAAATTTTCCCTTAACCAGTATGCAGTGACCTTCATTTCATTCGACCAATCTTGGTTTGAAGTTTAGAGTGCCTGAAAGAAGATTGCTATCCCTGATTTTTTCTGAGGTGCTGGAGCATGTAGTATTGTTTTACAACCTTTAACTTTTAGCCTGTGAGTTTCTTTATGAGTTAAATGTGTATCTGTATCTTGTATACAGCATATGGTTGGATTTTGCTTCCTTATCCACTCTGCCAGTCTATTTCTTTTAATTGGAGAATTGAGTCCATTTACATTGATGGTTATAATTGAAATGTATTGACTTATGATTGACATGAGTTTTACTTACCACTCTTTGCCCCTTTTTCCCCTGTGTTTAATTGGTTGCTCTATTTAGTGGGTTCTTTCTGTTCTCATTCACTGAGTTTGAGTCATTTTGGTCCCTCTCTAAAGTTTATTTTACTGTACTTTGTAGGGTTGGCTTTGACATCATAAAATTCTTTAGTTGTTACTTGTCATGGAAGTATTTCACTTCTCCCTCATACTTGAAGGATAGTTTTGCTGGGTATAGCAGTCAGGGCTGGAATTTGTTTTCATGGAGGACTTGAAGCACGTCACTCCATGCTCTTCTTAACTTCATGGTTTGTGAAGAGAAATCTGACATTATTCTGATGGGTTTTCCTTTAAATATGATCTGTTTCTTTTCTCTAGCAGCATTTAGTACTTTATTCTTCTGTTGGATTTCTGGGATTTTGACTATTATATATCTGTGTGTGTTTGTAGTTGGACTGATGTGATTTTGCCTCTTAAGACTGAACCCCATCCAGTAGCCACCAGGCACTGGAAGTCTAACTTCTGGCTTAAACCATTATGCATATCCTGTGCTGCCTACTATGATTTGGAAATGAGAGAGAAATGAATATATTATTTTCAGCATAAATATTTGCATGCCACTCATTAGTGCAATGAATTACAACTTGGACAAGTTAGTTTCTAGTTTTTTGTTGTTGTACATACCCTTTGAATAGTCAGCTTTATCCTTTATGTACCTTTATGTTCATGTGTCTATTTTGTTCAGAAAAAACATAAGTAGAATTGGTTGCTCCAAAGTTAAGAACTCTTTAAATTGCTGATGTGTCCAAATATTCCTTCTAACTTACATAGTCAGATGTATGATGAATGACAGTTCCTTCTTAAATGCAAGGGGAGTCAATTTGTTAAAATTCCTACATTTAAGAAAGCTAAAATGAAACAAATTAAAACAAGTGATTAAACTGATTATTGTGTCTTTGTTACAGAAAAGAAGCAGCAATTTTTCATTCAAAATACTTTTTTCTTCATTTTAACTTGCATATTTAAATGATTTATGCAATTTTGTTATGGATGTTGTTAATATTTATTTGTTTATTTATTAAGACAGGGTCTTGTTATGCAGTTCAGGCTGACCTTGAACTTACAATGTAGCCCTAGCTGGCTTCAAACTCATGGCAACCCTTTTGCTTAAGCCCCCTGAGTGCTGAGGTTACAGGAGTGTGACAGTAGGCCTGGGAGAATTAGCTACCATTTATAATTTATTTAAAGATAATTTAATTTTAAAATAGCTTCATATTTTTATTACACTTATTGATAGTATTTAGATATATATAATGATCAGACTCAACATAAAGAATTTATACCTATACATGATACATCTTGATTCCTTTTTTCCTGTAAACCCCTTCTTCTCCCTTCAACACGTCTTCCCTTTTTTATTTACAAATTTTTGTTTCCACTATATCACTCTTTTCTCTTCCTATTCCCTTCCCCCTCCTTAATTCTGCTTTCTTTTGAACCATCTCTTTTTTTTTTTTTAGAATTTTTTTTCTTGTTTCAGAACTTTTATTTGTTTATTTATTTATTTATTTCTATGGCTGGCTCAGCCTACCCTGAGGGCAGGGCTGGAGCAGCATGTGGTGCCAGGGATCGAACTGCAGTCCCTGCAGCTGCCTAAGCTTTCCTAAGCAGGCACTTTAGACCACTGAACCATCCTTGAACCATTTCTTCCTGTTTCACAATGCCTATTATACATGTTGGTCCTTATTTACATTTTTAGCTTCCTATATGAGAGAAACAATGCTAAAATATAATTATTTTTTTAAAAATGTATTTACTTAATATGTAAATAATAATGAATGTTTCTATCCCATGTGATACTAGTCCATTAATTCATTTTTATACTCTAACATTTTGTAAAATTATTTATATAAGTACGTATACTTTTCGTAGGCATCTAAAGATAGATCATGAGAATTCGTTTTACTTCTGCTTTATCTTTTTCCATTCCCTTAACTTACTTTATTTTTTCCTATCATACTGAATTGGTAATAAGACTATGGCAACCCTGAATTATATCAGTGAAATTAGTCATGCTTTCTTCATTACCAGTAAGAATTCCTTTATTATTTCATCATTAGTTATAATATATAATGTAGAATTTTAATTTTTGAAGTAAAATTAAGATGAGGTTAAAGTTATTTTTCTTACTTTAAGACTTTTTAGTGTAGCCTGTGACCATCTAAAACTAAATTATCCCCATTAGCTTAATTAGGTATCTTATTATTAGTCCAGTTACCGACAAGACTTACTCAACTTTATTTCCTTTCTCCCTAATGCCCACGTTCAGAATGCCACAGAGTACCTTTATTGTTTTCTTTTTCTTCTTTCTATAATTCTAGGAAGATTTTAAGTGTTAGCTATGCTGGCCACAAAACCCACTAAATATAGTGTGGGTAAAAGTCATAGTGTCACATTTCTAAACTCAGGGATTAAAATCTAATTCAATGGGCCCAGGATGACCCTATCAATTGGTAATTTGTTGAGTTTGTATTTCAGGAGCCTACCTCAAATCTTGAGATAGAAATAATGATTATACTGGAAATATTGTAGGATTCAATAGTCTGGAAAGCTCTGCTACAGAAAATAATGTGATTTGGAAACGACTTCACAGTCATAAAGAAAATATTTTGGCCCCTGAGAGGGATGTTCCAGGTACTAGTCTGAATGTTATCTTAGCTACACAACTTCTCAAGTCAGCAAAAAGGTCAAAACATTGGCAGAGTTTGGGATGAACATCCATTTGGATTTGTGAGGGTAACTCAGATCTAGAGTTGAGGGGCACAAGCCTTAGAGTTGCTGGACGTGAGGCTTGTGTTACTGCTACCATGTGGTGTCAATGACATTGAGTGGTATGTGGGCAGTGGCTGATGCCAAGGCACGAAGCCTTGTACGATGCTTTCTGCTTTTTCACCCCTCATGGAGCAAAGGTGTAGTTTGAGTCATTTTCATCTCTTAGCTCTCGAATGATTTTGTCACTCTCCCTTTTAACCTCTAGTTATTTCAAGCCCAAATGGACAGACATATTTTAAATTTTCACAAACTATCTCCTAGGTATCTTCATTCTTTTATTGTTTCTAAGAAGGGCCACAGTCATATAACTTAATAGTTAAATATTTACCTGTAGAATTGGATTTCTACTGAAGCTACAGAGGCCCTCTCTAATTCAGAGCACCAGAAAACCTTTTTTAAAATGGAAAAGATTTCCTTCCCACCCTGTGAAGATCAAAGGTTAAGTTACATTCACTTGCTAGGGATAAATGAGGCACTTAGAATCATCCACATGGATGGTTTGAATTTACTTAATGGCAACCAACAACTACTGTCATGCACACTTATGCCAGCGACTGGCTTATTTCTAGATACCATTGATTTGGTTTTGTATGGCAAACTGGTGGTTAATCAATTCTAACTTGCTATCCAGAATGCCTCCTGTCCTTCAGAGGGCTAGAACTCTCTAATCATCTCATTTCACTTGCATTAGAATGTCCCTAATCTTGAAGCATATCAGTATAAAGAAAGAAAGAGGAGATGAGATAGAAGACTGAAGTGTGGCCTGGAGCTAAGCCACCTAGCAAGATACACAGAAGTGAGGGAGGCATCTTCTGGAATTAGCCATTTGACAAGTTGCCGTAAGACATCTGCATCTTTGCTGTATTAATTTACACCAACAAATGGGAAATTATTACATCATACTTTATTATCATTTGTGGGCTGCATCAAAAAAATTGCTTCATATGACACTTTAACCAAAAAGCAATGTTCAACCTCCATTTATTTTCTACAGAGGAGATAAACAAAACATGATGTAATTGTCTCTTCTTTTATTTAATTTATTTATTTTTGCGGGACCGGGGTTCAAATTCACGACCTTGCACTTGCCAGGCAGGCACTTATGCCTTGGAGCTATCTCCTCAGCCCCTAATTGTCTCTTCTTTCTAGCATCCAGGGACACAAAAGTCAAGCACTATCCCTCTCCTCGCCCATGCACATCTGATCAGTCCTTTGCTGTGTCCTTATTGCCTGATTACATAGGTAACCTGCATTGTGGCAATGTTGGAAAGTGCAGAACAGATAGGCTCACTTACCTCACAGCTGCACTTACAAAGCCAAGTGTTCCTAATCAAGCCATCACTACTGCAAGACAAACCACTCCAATCTCAGTGGCATAGACATGTACTCTGATTTGTGATCCTAGATTTTGTGAGTTTAGAATTTAATCAGGATAATGGTGGTTTATTTCTGGTGGACCACATGTAGGGCATTAGCTGCATATGTATGTGTGTGTGTGTGCTTGCACAGAGGGGGAGTAAACACTGCAGCTGGGAGCTGAGTTCATCTGGCAGCACCTCTGCTCCATGTTCTGTAGCAGATGTTGATTACTGGCTGAGATCTCGGATAGGCTGCTGACCAGCTCACCTATGCGTGACCTTGAGACATAGGACAGTATGCTTTCCTCACAGGATGCATAGCAGCTGGATTCTAAGGTGGCAAGGTAGAAACAAATGGTTTTCTTGTAGTCTTAGAAGGCTCCTGGCATCACTTTTATTAGAAACTATTGGTTGAGATGGGCATGAGCTCTGCCCTACTTGATTCTACATGTTTTCTCTTAGCTGATTTAGACAGAAAGACAAGAGAGAAAAACCTGTCTATATTTTATTCTTTTCATGTAAAATTTATTTGATGAACTTTTAATAAACCGCAGCTGTTATACAAGCTAGCACTCTTCAGCTTATATAAATATAAACACACAAAGTATAAAAAGAGAAAAAGATATTGTCACTTCCTAGGAACACAGAAATACCCTGAAGAGAAGACCACTCCTTGCAGCCATACCAAGGAGAACTCCTTGCAGTTCTTTGAGTAATTAACCAAGACAATATTACTCCTCCCAGAAATCCGACTGTGTTACAACAAGGGAATTCAGCAATCTCCTAGCCTTGGAGTTAGTGGAGAAGAAAGCAAGGAGATAATAGGGACAGGTAATCAAGAGAGCCTTATGGAAATTTAAAAAATTGATCTCTTACTTCTTTTTTTGGTAGAGGTTCTCGCTCTGCAGCTCAGACTCATAGTAATCCTCCTGTCTCTACCTCCCAAGTGCTGGGATTGCAGGCGCGTGCCACCAAACCCAGCACGATGAGCCCAGCGTGTGCGACCAGGATTGAATCTAGGTCCTAGTGCTTGCTGCAGGGGCTTAGATCACCCAGCTATCCCTGCAGCTCAGAAGAGTCTTATTTAGCATATCACTGATGGTGGTCAAACCCCAAAATTTCAAGTTCAAGAAACATCATCAGCAAAAGCTGGCTTAGTTCCCTCGCACCCCAACAGAGTTCAGGAGCAACTATTATCCCTGAGATTTCAGGAGAGATAAAATCGCGGGGTCTAAGTATAAAGTTTCAGGGTGTAAGTAGAAAGGACAACCAGAATGGCTATAACTTTGTTTCCCCTAGGTTTCGGTGAAAAGTAAACATACGATACAGTGAGTTGCCCAATGACAAATAACGTAATAGTCATTCTACATGTAAAAGCGAGAAAAGCTTTCAGATTTCAGATAAACTTTTTCAAAGCCAGAAATTTCAGATAAACTTTTTCAAAGCCAAAAATTTCAGATAAACTTTTTCAATGCCAGAAAATTGTCCTAGTAATAATCAGGCTGTCATTGGCTATCATAGCTCCAAAAAAATACAGACTTTGCTTATCATAATGTCATTCAATGACATTAGTTCCTCAACAAGAAAGTTCACATTTTGGTTCCACATTTTGGTTCCAGTGGTACAAGCAAATGGAAAAGTCTGATGTTTCACTGCAGCCATATGAAGGAGAGGCAGGTTCTCTAGTGACTAACTAAGACAGTGTTGGCTCTTCCCAGAGTCTCATTTGGAAAGAGTACATTAACTCTAATTAGCACACAAAGTAGGAACCTCATCACTAGATTCTCAATACGCCCCCCCCCCCACACTGCATATGCAATAGATAAGAGTCACGGTAGGGACCAGTGTACCACTTCTTTCCAAGTCTGTAAATGGCAAAGTCATTCTGGATCACCATCTCTCATCTGTTAATCAGTTCAAATAAGGAGAAAAAATACATAGTTGTATTTCTTTTTTATCTTCTTATTTTCCAGTGATATACTGCATTAACAAAAATGGCTAATTTAAAGGGGAAATTGTCCATTAGTGTCATAAAAATGAAAACATAATAAACAAATATTGAGAACCTTGTGATGGTTAATTTTGTGGCCAGTTCAATGAGCCATTATCCCCAGGTATCTGGAGAGCATTTGCCATGGAGTTCAACATTTTCTTTTAAATGTATTTGATTGTTACAAGGAATCACTACACAGCTTGTACTCATAGGAATCCTCCTGTTTTCAGCCTCTCCAGCACTGGGATTACAGGTACACACCATTATGCCCAGACTCTGGCCAGCTCAGCCCACCCTGGGCTGTGGTGCTGAGGATCGAACCTCAGTCCCTGTGCTTGCTTAAGCAGGCACTTTAGTCTGCTGAGCTAACTCACCAACCCCAACAGGTCAACATTCGTACCAGGAGAGTAAGCAAAAGTCAGATACTCCCGTTCATTGTGATCGGCACTGTCTAGTTTGACCAGAGGTTAGAGAAACAACCTGGTCCTCAGGGCTTTAGATGATGTTGCAGCAAAAACACAAACATGGATCCCTGCCTTGAAACCAAGCATGACTTTCTTCCTTCTCAGTGTCCTTTCTCCCAAGCACTCTAATCCCCTCCACGTGTGAAGTTCATGTTGACTATAAATAGAGTTGTGGAAGAAATAGCTTCTCATAGGAGCCTTGGCACTGTGTGTGGGTCAGGGGAATGTAGTGAAGGCAGACTTAGGGACGAAAGTGAGGAGGCTGGTGGTGACACAAAGGGTGGCCATGCCCCAGAAAAGTGACACAGCCACAAAGTCACATTCCAGGGGCTCTCAGAAGTATGTCCTGACACTGAAAACACTAGAGAACAGTAACCGAGAAGGTCCAAAGTAGGAAAGGGACGTGACAATTTGCCAAAGCCCAATGGGGATGCTCCCTCTGCACTGGATGTGACGCAAGGAGGAAAGGGAAAATGCAGTGCTCAAACTGTGTGTGGGCCCGGCAGGATGGCTCAATGGTCTAAAGCACCTGCTTAGGAAAGCTTCGGGAGCCGCAGGGACCGTGGTTCGATCCCTGGCACCACATGCTGCGCCAGCCCTGCCCTCAGGGCAGACTGATCCGGCCATAAAAATAAATAAACAAACAAACAAAAGTTCTGAAAGAAGAAATAAAATAAAATAAAATAAACAAGAAAAAATAAAAAATAAAAATAAAAAGAAACTTAAAAAAAAAAAAAAACTGTGAGAAGAAAGCTCTTCACTCCTTCCTGCTTCTAATATTTGGAGTTACACTGTCCTCAATAACTGTCAGCTTTACTGTCTTCTAAAAAAAACTCCTTATGTATTTAAATGTACAGTGAAATAGTTTTTAGTATTTGGCAGACACGTTTAAGGGCCCCAAACAATTGGAGGCAGTGGTGGGTGAGCCTAACAGGGAGCGAAAATAAGGAGTTGTTAGAAAAAAGGGGAAGAGAAAGCTTGCAAGGAGACCAGGTCCAGGAGAGAGAGTGTATTTCCAAGAAGGGAGCTCTAAGGTTTGGAAACAAAATTATTTAAGAAAGACAGATTTGTGCAAAGCAGGATGCAACTACACACCAGCAGTCGACAGCTTGTGATCTGGCTGAGGGGGACGAGCACAAGAAATGTGGACCTGAGTAACAGGAATGCTTGTTAATGTTACACCACCTCCTATGCCAGTCCTCCTTAATTCAGAGAGACAGACTGATGTTTTCAAAAGTATGCCATGAAAGATGTGGAAAAGCTACCTCTTTCAAATGTTTCTGGTTTAGGCAAGATCAAAAACATAAAGACACTAATGATCCTTAGGAAGGTTTGCTTGTTTGCGACAAGCTGTCTTTCTTCACTGGAAAGGTATATGGTTTCAGGGATGTTATTTCAGAATATCAGCCAACAATAGCAGAAGAAAGAGGCATCAAGTCAAGTGCCCCAGGAGCAGAAGAAAGGAAGAACTTGCACTTGGGAAGAATTATGAACAAGAGCCTCCAGCTGAGTGAAAAGACAGCTCAGAAATAGCAGCCTGGATGTGGCAGATTCCTGCCCTTTCTGAGGGCCAACTATGAAAGCTATTGTTCTGTGGTGTGAGGAACTCTAGTCATACTTAGTTGACATAATTTATTAAGTTGAACCAAGTACAGAAAGGAAAGTTCTTTATGATAGGCCAGATTCCATGAGTGGGAATTCTTGGAGTCAACTAGGGAGAGAACACACCCCAGTGTTAAAGACTTTCCGAAGACCTCTTCCATCCCACATTCCACCCCTCCCTAAACCATTCGCCAAAGAAATTTTTTGCTGGACACTGAAATGGTCCCAGCTGCAGTCATAACAAAACATCAGGGTATGAAATTAATCAACTTTTCTTTAACTTTCATGTTTGGAATGTGTGTACAGAGGACAGGTGCTATTAAGATAATAAACGTCATTAAAGTACTTGGAAGACTTGTCGGTTCATGTGACAGAAAGCTTTCCAAAGAGCCACAACAGTCTGAAGGTCAGTGAATGAAACTTTTCCCTTTAATGGCATTAGGCATAAAGGTCATTAATGCTTTAGGGGACTGGAATGAATCTGGAAGACTTTGCCTTGACTCTCCCACTCTGGACATCCTTGTGATGCTTTTTTAATTGGCAAGAGTGAGAGCCAGGCTCCCCGATGAGCCTTGGGGGCCTGCATCGTCTTCTACCCAGGTGGGCCTGGACTTCCATGACCTATATGGGACCACCTTCAGATGATCGACACTGATAGAAGTCTCACAGTCAGTATTCTATGCTAGCTTTGGAAAGAAGACAAAACTACAGTCCTTTATTTCATTGGCATTTGAGAAAATCTGCAATTGCTGGACAGGTGACCTAAGGTCTTTAGGGTTGTAGATATGAACACATCTTTCAGCCACTGTAAAACTCCTGTTTTGCCCTTGAATAATGAAGTGAGAACAGAGTGGCTGATGTGATGTGTCAGATCCATATATTGTTCAGGAAATCAGAGGAATGGTCTAATTCTATGGTTTGGTTCCTGGGGATCTAACCAAGGGCCTTGTTCATGCTAAGCAAGTGCTCTCTACCTCTGAGCTGCCCCACAATCATGATTGTAGGGTGACTATTTTCCTATCAGGGTCATCTCTTAGGATCCTGGTGGTAAACTATAATGGCTTCTCCTATATCCAGGAGATATACATGAAAATACAGATAAACAGACTCACGGTTTCTATCTAGATGGTTACCTAAAGCCTTATGCACTCAATGACCGGGCTTTTGGAGAGCATTGGTTTATGGGAGCTTGTAGCTGACCTGGGTGAAGCAGGGGGGTCTGGTCAGAAGAGGGGAATCCCCGTGGGCATGGCCTGAAAAGGGTAATCTCCCTTGTTACCTCCCTTGATTTTCTCTACTTCCCGGTTGTCATGAAACAAGTAGCCCTTCTGTCTCACCCCTCCTGTGTGGATGGTTCTTGGAGCCAGTGAACCATAGACTGTAGCCATAAGCCCACATCAACGTCTTTTCTTTTAAGTTGTTGGTGTTGAGTATTGTGCTTCAATGATGAGAAAATTGACTAAGCTGTGGATACGTGCATATAAGCATATATCTTTACTAAATGCTCCCAAACTTACCATGTGTTTTCACTGCACAAGTAGACGTGTGAGAGGTACTGATTTTTCTCAGAGACAATCAACCTAAGCCTACCTCACAGTCAAGAGCTCCAGGTAGTGAAGTTTGGGTTCCTTAAGAAACCTTACTTACGTTTAGTGCCTCATCTCCTAAAGCACCCCTTTTTAATCATTGTTTAGTGGGTGACTATGTGTATTCTTCTTGGAGCCCTTCCTCACAGGGCACAAAAAATCTGCTTCTTAGTGTGTGCAAAGGTTTTCACCCAGCCCCCACCCCCCTCCCCCCACCTTAGCCCATCTCTAAGAAGCCACTGACATTCTGTTAGGTTAAGAAAGGAAGTGGTGGTGGCAGTGACTTTCCCTCAGTGACCCTGCAGGTAGGTCCCTTAGCAGGACCCAAGTTTTCAAGTGACATTTGCAGGTGGTCAGAGTCAGGGCTCACATGCTTTTTCTTCCTCCATCCTACCTTGTTCATAATAGGGGTGACACATTAACCAGTGTTGACATTTCTGTGCTGTCCTTCTAAGAATCTACCCAACCATGTATGTATAACTAGAACACATGCATCTATCAGAGATTTACTCTGTAACAGATTCATTATGGAAACTTAAAGATAAAAGGAAGTTATCCATGAATTGGTGCAGTTTGCAAAGGAAGCATGATGAAATCTACATACAAATTAATCGTTTTCACCACAAGCAATCCCACCACCTTCTAGTGTGAACCTCTGGATTTGGCTTCCAAAGCACCGCCTGCCCTCTGCAACCTACCCGACCTCACACCACATTGGCACTGCGTCCACGGCTGAGCTCCATGTGGTGTAGTAACAGTTCTAGGATCCAATTCCCACATCTTGTCTGAGGAGCTGAGATTTATGGTGTCAATAAAGACTTCAGCTGAAAGCTCAGCATGGATAGCTCAGGGGAACTCTGTCCAAGTTTGTCCTGAAATTCCCTGTTCACCACCCTATCGATCATGGATAGAAATAACAGCAGAAATGAGCTAATATCACAGGGCCTAGTGGGGTGGGCCTGTTTTGGAATCAGCAATGCTCCCTTCATAACAATGGGTAATTCCTGAAGTTCCTTCTCGAAGCAATGTCCTTAATTTGGAATTTTAGAAATATGGAGCAAATGCGTTGATAATAGATAAAGAGGATCTGAGATATTCTGAAAGTACATACCAATGTTTATTTGACATTTACATGACATTTACTTTTAACCCATTTAGCAAGCGCACACATTTTAAAATACTCATGGGTTTTGGTTCAAGCACTGCCTGGAAAGTCCCTGCTGGAACCTTCTCAACCTTTCCATGAAAATGCTGGTGAGGACAGAGGGGGAAGTAGGCTCACATCCCTAGAGGAAGGCCAAGCTGATTGCCCACCCCACTTCACAACCCAGAGCAGTTTCTACCTCTCCAACCCTCAAATCCATTGCAAAAGGAGACCCTTGGCTAATTATCAGGGTACTATGTGCCTGTTGGAAACACTTAGCAAAGCAGCAAAAGGAAATATATGCAATGATCAACAGACAGAGTATATGTTTAGCATTTTTAGAATTTTTATAGTAAGGGACACATCGCCTTTGATCACCCTCCAAACATCCCCCACCTCCCCGATTGAAATATACTTATCCTGTCATTCTTGCCAGCATGCTGAAGCAGTTCTGGAAGTCCACTCTCCTGAATGCCATTATAAGGTGAGATGAAAAATACATGGGGAATGGCGCTGGGGTGCTGTGCAACAGAAAGTCAGGCTGGCGGAGACCGGACAGCGTTTCTCACGCTCCCTAACTACTGGGCCTGACACCTTGCGATTTCCAGTCCTTCCTCACATTCAGAACGACCACAAAAAGGAAATAAGTTCAAAGGATTCAGAATTTTGTGGCAGCCATGGCGGCGCAATGAACACCAATCAGGAAGGAAGACTTCTGCAATTGCTTCAGAAAGCATCGAGGATTATGGGATAAGGGCCTCTAACGCAAGAGGCAATAGATTTAGAGGGATACATAACAATGTGTATTTTACTGTAGTTTTTTTTTTTTTTTTTTTTTAAGTTTGAACAATCACCAGACTTTTCAGCCACACTTCTTTTTTTTTTTTAAAGATTTATTTATTTATTTATTGTTTCACAACCTTTGCTTGTTTATTCACTCATTTTTATGGCCGGCTCAGCCCGCCCTGAGGGCAGGGCTGGCGCAGCATGTGGTGCCGGGGATCGGGGATCGAACCCTGAAGCCACCCAAGCTTTCCCAAGCAGGCGCTTTAGACCACTGAGCCATTCTGCCGGGCCCATCAGCCACACTTCTTAATCACCAAAGATACTGTGTGTTAGTGTTGTAGCACACATAGAGCTGTGTGGAGTGTGGCATAAGTGAGCCCTTTAGTGGACCCTCCCTGTCACCTCTAGGTCTTCTACCCTACATATGGGGCCATTTCACACTCTTTCCTTCTTTCAAGCTTCAATAACTTGTCAGTGCTTTTTATCCTTAGTTGAATACTTTGCCTTTTATAGAGAGGAAGCCAGCAGATCTTTTCACAAACTCCCAGGTGCAAGGACGCCACACTCCTCAGTGCCCGGGAGGCTAAGGACCCACCTCCTACTGAGCTGGACTGCGCTCCCCACTCCTCCTCAAGACCTTTATACTACCCACTTGCTCCCATTCCTACTTTATTTGTGTTCTTCGTCTTTGGTAAGTCATTGGCAAAGAAAATGATAAACTATAATATCTTCTGTATTACTTTTATTTGTACATGTTGTGTAATATTTGCATTTGTTTGGGGGAATTGGTACACACACATATATACCTATACAGTATTGTGATACTCTTCATAGTATTGTATACCTTTTTATAAAGTACAAAGATTCTTTATAAGCTTCATATTTTCCTGTTGCCTCAATATTTCCACCAAAAGATTGTGACAGCTGAGTCGAGGACGCTGGGTGTAACTGTGTTAGAAAATTGGTCTCTGTCCCCAAAATCCCTCTTCTTGACTTCCTCTGATTGAGTTTGGGACCTCTAAACACACCAGTGACCCCCACCCCATCTTTGCTTATGTCTGTGACCCTGACGCCCCAAACGTGATACCTGGCCACAGGTCCTCGCTAGCTTTCAGCTCTCCGCTGCTTGGAGGAGCTGACTTCTTTGGTCCTCAGCCCGTGAGACTCCCTGCAACACGTATGGGCCTCCCTCTTTAGAAGCCATGGGTGTAAGCAAGGCACAGTGGTGCACACCTATAATCCCAGCACTCTGGGAGGCTGAGGCAAGAGGACCATCAATTCAAGCCCAGCTTAGGCAACTTAGCCATGTATGAAACTGATTTAATTTTTTTTAGAAATAAATAAAGCACAAAATGAAAAAGCTGTTGTAGCACAGTACAAAGGCCCAGTGTTTATTCTCTGCTATTGCAAAAATGGATGCATAAATGATCTCCTCCAATCCAGTTTACTTTAGATGCTACACACAGTTACCAGCTTTTGGGAGGATCACTAGAGTCCGATCTAGTGGGGAGACCCTGAACACCCTGTAGACCCTTCCAAAAATTTCAAATTCTATTATTCAACCATTCATAAACACTGAATATATATAGCACACTCAAGCTTAACATGTTCAAGATAGAATTTTCATTTTTCTCTCACAGGTTGACCACTATTCTCAATTTCAATAAAGTCCAACTTTATGTTGTCAGTTGTTCATGCTGTAATCATGATACCCATTAAACTCAGCCCATTTTCTACTTCCTTAATAGAACACCACTAAGTGTACCACACACACTTCTGGAGACTGGGACATCCGCAAGCATGGTGTGAGCATCGAGCACTACCTCTGGCAAAGGGACAGAGGACAGTGGGCAGGGTTGGTTCACATTAGAAGAACCTGTTCTGTCAGCGCTGTTGTCATTCTCATGGAAACTAGCCCATTCCTCCAAGAAAGATGTTAGCTGCTCTTTAATTTTTTAAAACTATTTATTGCCTCTCATTCAAATTCCCAAAATACTTTGAAAGCTGTATATGAAAGCTATTCTCTCTCTCTCTCTCTCTCTCTCTCTCTCTCTCTCTCTCTGTTCTTTGGTACAGGGTCTCCTTATACAGCTCAGACTCATAGTGATCCTTCCATCTCAGCTTCACAGGCATATACCACCATACCGACTTCCCATGGTTAGCTTGATGGGGAGCCAACACCGTATGTGGTACTGAGGGATCAAACCCATGTCCTTGCATTTGCCAGACAGACACTTAGACTACCAAGCTGTCTCCCCAGTGCCATGTTATCCACTCTTAAGAATCAGATTCCATATCCAACTCTGCTGCAGCACCCATTAAACTTCAACATCACTTTTGGAAGGGACAAACAACGTTCAAACAATAGTATCAACTATAACTTTACTTTCACATTACCCATCCATTCACCAAGATCTGTAAGGTTTGCTGTCAGCATTCATTTTTTAACATAAGCCTGTCAATATTTTCAACCAGCCTACAACCCTGAAGCAAACTTTTCCCTCATCTTCTACCCTAATGGGTCCTAGGTCTTAGTGACTTCCTCTTCCGTCTCAACCAACACTTCTCTATAAAGATTCCAGTTATTCTTTAAAGACATCTCATAGGTACCAGTTTCTAAACGACAAATTGAGATTGCACCAGTTTCCAAACTCCATTACAATTTTTCTAATTGCTACAAATTCCCTCACAGGGTCTCTGCAGCCTGCTGCTCCAGCCTCACCTCTAGCCCCTACCTCCTCTGTTGCTTCCTCTGCCACATTAGTTCTTTTTTCCCTCAAACTTCTGTTTGCATGTACAAGTTCATCTGCCTGGAATATTCTTCCCTAGATATTTGAATAATTTTTCCCATTGACTCAATCATACTTCAAGTTATATAGCCCTCTCAGAGAGACTTCTGTATTGATCATCAAGCCCAGGTTCCCTTGACTGCGACCTTTGTCCCCAGAGTGGCATGTGCCTCCTGAACCTAAGCTATGCCATATCATTTCCATCTTAGCCCCTAAAACTTTCAGAAACCTGTGACAGTCGGATGACCTAGATTTGGATGGAGTGCAATGAAATGGGAGATGGGATCTGTCATCCTGGCCATGCACCAGGGGGCCCAGCAATGTATTCCTCAAGAGCAGGAAGTTCCTCTTTTATGACCAATATTAAGCAGGAGACTGCAGGCACCATGCAGAAAGGACAGAGTACAGATCTAGAAGATAAAGGAGAATAACCAGTGTATCATCTATCTCCCTATTTACTCTTTTTATTGTGTATTGATGATGACTACAACTGTTAGAAAAAAGGATTTTCCAGGTGGACAGCAAAAATAGGTCAGAAATTTGAGAGTAGGGGCTGGAAAAATAGCTCTGTGGCACAAGCACCTGCCTGGCAAGTGCAATAGTGTGAGTTAGAACCCTGGTCCAGCAAAGAAAGAAAGGAAGGAAGGAAGAAAGAAAGGAAGGAAGGAAGGAAGGAAGGAAGGAAGAAAGGAAGGAAGGAAGGAAGGAAGGAAGGAAGGAAGAAAGGAAGGAAGGAAGGAAGGAAGGAAGGAAGAAAGAAAGAAAGAAAGAAAGAAAGAAAGAAAGAAAGAAAGAAAGAAAGTTGAGAGTAGCTGCATAAGACAAGGTACAACTCAGAAATAAACTGAGTCTAGGTAAGTAGCACATTCAAGGAAAGAAATTTTAAGGAAAGGGAATAAAGCTACTGTAGACATTCTTCGTTTAACAACCAAATTCTGTTTCTGAAATTAGGTCACTAAATGGATGGATCACCAAATAAAGAACTGTATGCAGTGTGCACAAACACAATTTTGGAAATCTTAAATTTTGGGGGGGAAAAAAACCCTCACATTTTTTACAGAAACTTGAATTTAGTACAAATGCAATGTTTCATGTTTGTGATGTCTTTTACTTAAAGATTACATTTATTGTGGAAAGTTTAGAAAGTAGCTATAAGTAAAATAAGATGTGAATCAGAATAGAATCAGCCACATTTTGATGTGTTGTCCATGTTTTTTCTACTCATTTAAACAGGTACATATATTTAAATATGTAATTATGAATCACTTTACTCATTTTTATTATTTATTAAACTATTTTACATGAGATATTTGTCAAAATAATTGTTATTGTCTCTTTTAAGCTAATAAAATGATGAGATATACAGAACTGATATTCTGACATTGAATGACATTGAATAAACTTTGCACTTTAAAAGTTAAAGACAAAAAAATATTGTATTTGGCCATGGCAGAATAATATTTTAAGTTGAAGCAGCATTGATGTTCTAATAATTTACTTATAACATAATTGTCATTAGTTTGAAGATTTCTTTAAAATTTATCTGATTCTTTTATTGGAACCCTGATAATTTTAGAGTAAATTAGGTGTACTTTATGGCTTTCTGTGCTTTAGAACAATTTTCCAAATTTTCTGTGGTGAGAAAATCTTACCTCATTTTCGAATTCTTCCCACACTGCATTTCTTTACTAAAATTAAAAGGAATTTCTAAATTAATGACATAAGACAAAAGCAATCAAAATGTCAATTTCTTTGTTATTAGATGTAATAGACATAGAATTATCAAATCCATATGAAAGTTTCTATCTTTTCTCTTAACTTTTTTTTTCTTTTGCAGCGCTAGAGATCATATTAGTTCCTGCGGATGCTAAGCAAGGCCTCTACCACTGAACTACTCCCTCAGCCTGATTCAAGTTTCTAAATGCCAGCTCTCAATTGCCATATTTATCTCACACCTGTAAGAGTTCACTACCACAACCAGCCTACCACGAACCACACTTTAAATTACCCTGCCTAAGAATAAAGTTCTATTTTTGATAATACATAGTTATCAGAACAGAGAAGGTTAGTGAAATATAGCACCACAAATGCAATTTCCTTTATTTATAAATTCTAAATAAAACTAATTTTCTGGTGCTTAAATTTTAAATGACCCTATCCTGATCTCATTCTTTTCTATTGGCTTTCATTATCTCATTCTTTTATCAGTTTATTAGTTAATGCATAATGCACAAAATACAGTTCAGGTCAGTGGTTATTGATACTGTGTGTAGATCTCTCTTTTCCAGTAATATTTTTTAATGTCGAGTATTTAGGCCAATGTTTTTCATTTCTGATTAGACCATCCTTGTTTTTGACTCATGGTGTGATTGATGAAGCTTTCTTTGAACTACTAATAGGAAAAGTGTCATCTATCATATTAGCAGTATTGTCTTCGAACTGCCGCTTCCACTCAGGAATAGAATCATGAATTTGCGCATTTTGTGGATATTCATTCACTGGCAGAGCAATGATGTGACCCAGGGATATTGCAGTGTGGTATTCAGGGAAAAATGCACCAGGGAGAGGCCCAGGTGCCACCCATACTTCTCTAAGATTATCTGGGACAATCAGTATGTGACTTAGCCACCTGACATACAGACTCAGACGGAAGACCAGGCCAAAGGGTTAAACAAATTCTCAAGGTGAAATTTATGTTGGGGGGGTGGATATCCTACTTTTAACCAAATCCTATTGGATGTTTTCATGCAAATTTCAAATTAATAAGGACCAAAGTTTTCTCAAAGCTAGCATAGTTGTTAAAGCTTCTAATTCATTAAAACTTAGATTTCTGTAGCCTCCATAGCTACAGCATCAAAATCTCAAAAAGGATAGATAAAAGGAGAGAGAGGCATTGGTATGTTTAACAAACTCACTCCTTCAAGTGATCCTTATGCCTAGATATGCTGAAGGCCAGTACTTCAGAACTATTATTTAGAAATAAGCTCTGATATGTGACCCTTGAAGGCATCATGCATAAAACTGGGCATCTTTACTGCTTTGTAATTTAGTACTTTAACATCCTTTGTAATTTTCTCCCATGTGGCTATTAGTTAGCTTCTTTGTTTGTTTGTTTCATCCTGAGCCACTTTTGGTAATTATTATTCCTATCAAATATAATATACCTCATTTTTATTTCAAAATGGTTATTGTAATCAATTTACTCTTTTTTTTGTAATCAATTTACTCTTGAAAGTTATTTCCTATGCCTTTCTTTATCATATCTGTCTGAACATGTGCATCCCTGCCCAGGGATATATGCTGTCAGAGGCATCTTGTAGTTTAAGGGAAATGAGAGAATGGGAATTTAAATTTTGTTTAGCTGAATCATACACAAAAGTGTCAGTTCTTTGAAGACCACATAAAAGATGGCGGCTTATGAAATTGTTAATTTATAAAGACCAAGATTTTGGTGAAAATAATTCTGAAAAGAAAAAGTCCATGAGGCCTTGAGAGATAAAGTTATAAATTCAGCCTGCAAATAGAAAAGGAAGATGGCAGTTTTCCAAGGAGTTGATAAGGTGGCCCTACCAAGGACATGGGTCTGTGTGACCTTTTAAGTGGCCAGGAAGGATTTCACACAAAAGGAAAGAGATCATACTTAGAAGAAGCAAGTCTTTGCCCCAAGGAGAGCCATGATGCCCGTCCATGAGCATTGATGAGGTGAGGGCACAGAGCTGACACTAAAGGGCGCTCACAGTGGCTCATGGGAGGGCTACTGCCCCCCATCAAGGAGCATAGGCGACCTCTTTCTCTTCGCCCTTCAAGGACGTCTTGCTTTCCTTATTGTGCAAACTCCCCGCTATGCACCCAGGGGTAACCATCTATGCATGCCCATAGATTTTCTTTGGGCCAGCGAAAGTCTATCAAATTCCCTCTAAATAGTCTATTAGCCTTCAAGGATCCTGAAAGAGACGATGGAATCCAATCAGCTGAAAAAACTGCTAGAGTAGAAGGAATCAACACCTAATTTGACAATTTGGATAAAAACTAAAAACAAGAAATAGCTCAAAACCTCACTTTGAGGGCTGCAGATATAGCTCAGAGGCATTTAACCTGCTGGCCAAGTGTAAAGTCCTGAGTTCAATTCCTGTTAGCAAAATAAAAATATCTTCTTTGGGCCAGGATACTGGGAAAACCCATCCCTATCACACAATTGTGAGCATCCATAGAACCTACTTAGCTTGGGATTCTACTTTTTTTTTTGGAAAATTCTAGCAACCACTTAGTTGTCTCTGATACTGTTCTCTGCAGCCTCCAGGCTTTTCTTCAGATTCTTTACAACACATATCTTTCAAAAACTTAAATGTCGGCACATTGCAGTTCAAGAAAACTCTGTTACTCAGTAGTTACCCAGTAGTCGCACATAAGAGAAAGCCAAACTTGGGTGCACCAGCAGGTTGGCCTTCAAAGCTGTCCATTATCTAGCTCTTCTGCCCCTTCACATGGCTCAGTTCATGGCTAAACATGAATCTCAGGATTTCAAACCAAGTAGAGGTTTCCATAGTGCCGAGTTGGTCACCCAGCAGTCCTCTGGCTATGTTTGCGTGGACTCGTTTCTCAGCCTATCACTCTCCCTCTCATTGCCTGCCCCAGCAATGTCATACAAAATGATTTATTTTCTTTGCTTCCAAAGAGCTTTCTTCGGGGGCTGGGGAGATAGCTCCGAGGCACAAGTGCCTGCTGGGCAAGTGCAAGGTCGTGAGTTCGAACCCCGGTACCCCCCCCCCCAAAAAAAAACAAAACAAAACAAAGAGCTTTCTTTGATCCCAAAGAGAAATATCTTTGGGATCTTGTTTGTAACCATGATGCGCAGTTGTCCTTGCCTCCCTTCTCAGCTGGTGGCACCCTGAGAATGCCAACTTCCTTTCACACGCTCCTCTCTTTGAGACTCTGAGGACAATGCTGGCTACAGCGGCGATACCCAGTACATAATTTTTCAGTGACCTTGTCCACAATGGGCCGCACTGCTGACTAACACAACCAGAATGCTCCTTCTTCATATCACAGTCCACATTCTTTTGCTGTTATATTTTGATTCAGCTGTTTTTCAACTTAGGAGGAGGGTGTTTTTTTTTTTTTGTCTTATTATTCATTTCACTTCACTGTTTTTGAGTTGGCCAGTCACCCAAGGCTGACAAAATATTTTCTTTTATCATCTTTTAAAAAATTTGAACCTGTTATCCAAGAAATATGTGTCTGCTTCCAGATGCATCTCAGCAACATTTATTTATTATTGCGCTGTCAATTTCCTCACATAAGTTATAAATAATAATTCTAGACAGGGCCTTCATGTGGCCTTTCTTTTAACCTCCCTAGGATGAGAGTCATTTCTTCTCTTGTGCACTGGACCCTGAACCTTTCCAGTTTTTCACAATTCCTTAACTTTCTTGAGATTGACAAATACTAGGAAGTTCTAGACTCAGAGGACCTAGAGTCAGATATTGGCTCTGCTTTGGGGCGCCAACTCAGGCACATTTCTCAATCACTTCAATTCATGTGCAGAACATTTTCTTCTACACAAAATGTGGGCAATAATAATACCTACCCCCTGTGGAGTTGCCCTGAGAGATTAACGCAGAGAACGTATGTGGGCAGCTTAGTACAATCATTAATACAGAGCGAGTGGTTAATAAATTTGTGTGTATTACTATTATTACAAGTTTTGGTTGAATCAAAGTCAAACTAGAAACATCAATGCATCAAAACTGTTCATGTGCTGATAAATACATAGTTTGCTGTACCTGTTGGGGGAAAAAAGAACCCTTGTATGACAGAGTTCAATATTATTTATTTTCTCACATTTTCAGTCTTTAGCTGCAAGGCCAAAATGTCAGCCAGGTTGTTGCATTTCAAGGCTTCTCTTCTTGGTTTAAAGATGTCCCCTCCTCCCTGTGTCTGATTGGGATTTCTCTTTTGTGTCTGTGTTCTAATCTCCTCTTCCTATAAGGACTTTGGTTATATCTGATTAGATTCCATCTCAATGAACTCATTTAACACTTTAAAACTCTTGTCTTGAATGCTTAGGTACTGGGGGCTGTTCCCTGGGTTGTTTGTTTTGGGGGTGCTGGATCAGCATCAGCTGTAGGCCTCGCACATATTATAAACAATGTGTGAGTATCAAGGTCAGACTGCATAACCACTAATAACTACTCCCTTGTCCTTCCTCTTAGAGGATTATATGTTCCCAACCTCTGCCTCTTGGCCAGCAGTGCCTCTAGTGGGAGATCAGCACTCGTGCTTCCTCTGGGCTCAGCCATGTGACTTGATGACTCAGGCAGTGAATCAGCCCTGCTCAGACAGAAGTGTTAAGAGCCCCTGACTCTTCTACTAATCTTTTTCTTTTCTCTTTGTCATAGAACAGCATGTCTTAGATTAGGGCTGCTCTCCAGCCCAGAGCCCACAATGAGGAAGAGTGGCCCCTATAATTTTTAAATTCAAGTGACAAGTAATTTTTTTTTCCTTTTTTTTTTTTTTTTTTCTAAATCTCTGGTATTCAGAGTGATTGTTTATTATCACACAGAAGCTGCCTAATCAGATAACCACCACCAACAATAAATTTGTATGTAAACTTAATACTTTTTTACAAAAGACACAGTAATGCAATACATCATCAATAAGATAAGTTTTATACATCTGACTTGCAAAATAAGGAGTAGAGTATAAACTATTCAATGACGAATCAAAGACTTATGGGAATATTTTTGCTATTTTTCTCATTCATGTGTAAGAACATGCTGGCCTTCTTCATAGTTCAGTGTTTTCTTGGAGCTAAAGGAATTGCAATATTTGCAATTGATCTTTTCCTATCCTAGAAGGAGATCCTGTTCTATCCCTGCAGAATTTCAGGGGCTGTAGAAGATCAGAAGCATTTCCTATCATTTGGCAAACACAAGGAATCCCTAAAGCAATATGAGTTCATTCACACCAGGATCAAATTCACCCAAACACTTGCAAACTTGCAAGGTTCACAGTTTAACTCAATAACAACACTATAGCATCCTGTTACTTCCCAGTAACTCAGTGAAAGTGATGATTACATCAGACTATAAGAAGAAACTATGATTTTTTTTTTTTTTTTTTGTCTTTTTGAGACAGGGTCTCACTATGCAGTTCAGACTGGCCTTACACTCACTTTTGTAGCCCAGGCTGGTCTCGAACTCACACCAATCCTCCTGCCTCAGCCTCCCGAGTGCTGGGATTACAGGTGTGTGCCACCACGCCTGGCTGAAAGTATGATTTTAATAGATGAAAAAGGAGAGAAAGACTTTCTAAGATGTTGCAAGGGTGAGAAAAAGACAACTGTGTAATCTGAAGAGTCAAGAGAATATGTAGAGGGCTGACCATATAGCTTAGTGGATTAAACTGCCTGCTTAAGTCCACACAAGGGTTGGAGGTTCCATCCCAGGCCTGCCATGCCAGCCCTGCCCCAAGGGCATGCTGAGATGGAGATTGATACTGGGCATGATGGCCTGCTCCTGTAATCCCAGTGCTTGTGAAGCTAGAAACAGGAGAATCACTATAAGTCCAAGCTGTGTAGTGAAACCCTGTAGACCTAATAGACAATGCCACACACAAAAAGACCATATGTTGTATAAGGGAAGAGAACAGTTGCAAATAGAACAACAATGTGATGGGTTAGTTGTCCGTGGCAGCAGGTGTTTAAGATTGTCAGTCACAACACAGTTCAAAACACTATAGGCAAAATCTTCAAATTTTATAGGTCATAACTTTATATATTCATAACCTTCTTTAAAATAGTTCTATTTAATGCATAGTGTTACATAGCAATTGAAATGCAAACATTTTAAGCAACACCTCTGACTTCGTATGTGAGCTCAGCCTTACACAGGACCCTTTCAACTTGGGTATCCAGAAAAATGGGAAGATAGCACAGTGGCATAAGCACTTGCATGGCAAGTGTAATAAGGTCCTGAGTTTGACCTCTAGTACCAAAAACAAAACCAAAAAAACCTTGAGCACCTTCACTGACCTAGGTAAGCCTCTATTGTGTCATCTGTAGAATAGCTATAATGGCAATGATCACCCTTATAAAAAGAATGTTATTGGCGCTAGGATGCTTATAAAACTGTTCAGAAAATATTTGAGTCAAAGGTAAAGCTACAAGAAATAGCTCTTAATTAAAGTTGTTTTATCCATGGTCAGAAATGAAAGCTTACTTGTATGTCTATAAGGGGATTTGTCCACCTATAGCCCTTAATTGTCCCCTGACATTATTAATATTGCTTCTTAGGATGTGTCTGAGATTGAGCCAAAAAAAAAAGAGAGAGAGAGAGAGAAAATGACAATTTAGCTCCCGATAGCGATTAATGGAAGGCCGCACAGTTCTAAGTTCATGTCTCAGCTCTAACAGGGCTAAGTCCAAAGAGTTCACAACCCACTGGAGGCCTGTCCTTTGGTGGTGATCACAGCAGTTGCAACTGCAGAGTTTGGATGAAGGAGAATGCATGATGCATGGAGCAATGCCTTTCCTAGAGGCCACTGGGAATTTATGCTCCTAGCCACTATCAAGGTGTGGGGACAGTCTGAATGGAAATGGTAAGGCTACATTCGTGCATAGCTTTTCTCCATGGAAAAGTTATTTTTGTTTCCTTTATTGAGTTCCTGGTTTCATTATTTTGTGATATACTTGGGAATTGAGAGTTTTGTCTTTCCTGAGTTGAATCCTATGATCATTCTCAGACTGATGGGTAGTTTTGAGGAAAATAGGGGATGAAAGAAAAGAAAGCAATGAGAATCAAACCATCAATGAGCTTTTCTAAACACTATTAGTACATGTATTTCTTCTCATTGAATTAAGACAAAGTAATTGTATGTGTAGTCCAATAGTTCATAATAGTAGTGGGTTATCAGCAGAACTGGCAATGTCAGAAGCTGTTGACTTGAGCCTTGTACAGCCCAGCATGTTAATATGGATTTACTTTTTACACCCTTTGGTTAAACTTTTCTGCTACATGGTTAAGATCAAGTTAAAGAAAGACCTATATAACAAAACATGCAACTTTTGTACCTGGCAAGGTCAGTCATATCCCCTCACGCTTTACCCTGAAACCACGTGCAGCATTTTAGAGAACTTTTGTCCGTTGTCAGCCATCTGGATGAGTCATGGCCACGGCTTGACCAACTTGCTGTCAGTGTACCCCAAGGGCTGTGACTTCATCATCCAGAGTAAGTTGTCTGCTGCTCGCTAATGGCAGACTTCAAGTTCATGATTGCCTGAGTGAGATCTACTGAGGTTCCAGAGATATAGAAAACCTTTCTATTATTACTAGTATTTATTTATTGGACACAAGGTGTCACTACGCAGCTTGGACTCATGGTGATCCTACTGTCTCAGCTTCCTCAGTGCTGGGATTACAGGTGTGCACCATCATGCCCAGTTTCTGAGCCAGCACAGCATGCAGTACCAGAGATCTAATCCAGGTCTTTGTACTTGCCAGGCAGGCACTTGAACCTCCAAGTTATCTCCTCAGCCCTAGAATATCTTGAATGTTGATAAATAGGGTACTCTACTGTATGTAAATACATTTATATGTGTGTATATCATACACATTTTCTTTATCCATCCATTTATTTTTCTTAAAATTTATGTATTTAGTATAGGGTCTCAGTGATCCTCCTGATCCAGCCTCCCCAGAACTGGGATTATAAACCTACAACAGCTCATCTTGCTTCAGTGGCCAGCTCAGCAGGCCAGGAACAGGTCAATGCAGCGTGTGACACCAAGAATTGAACCCAGGGGCTTGCACCTGATGGGCAAGCACTTAGACTGGTGATCTCTCTCCCTGGCCCCTATCCATGCATCTTAAACTTGACATTATTAGCAAATGGATGCATCTCAGCCCCATTACCTTAAGTGAAATAAATCAGACACAGAGACTTGTGTATGTTATTTCTCATGTCAGAAGCACAAATAAGATGTAAAATGAATGATGGATATTAAAAAATAGGAAAGCTTTTCAAATAAGAAGGGGAAGAGGTGAGAGGAAGAAGGAAGGAAGGAAGGAAGGAAGGAAGGAAGGAAGGAAGGAAAACCGAATTTAAAGGAAAAAAAGAATTGAAAAATGAAAATAGTGTTTGTGCAAATGGGGAGGGAATGAAGGGCTGGAGGAAGGAGAGCAGAAAGGGACAAAAAGTATGTTGTGTTGTGTAGTTGTGCAAGTTCCCCATGATGAGTGTGTTCATTGTGTACTACACACATGAATTTTTAAAAAATGGAAAACATCATCCTAACCCCTAGTTCCCTGGCTTTTGTTTGCTGAGTAAAGCAATTTGCCTCACTCCCTACTCAACTTCTCAGACATAATATGGCTTTGAGTTTTGAAGGACAAAATCTTTTCTGGTTTGTCTAAGACTTTCAGGAAACATGAGACGCTCATATAAGGACAGATGCAGGTGCAAACAGGGCTTTGCCTGGAGCTGCCCCTGCACTCCAAGGTGCTCCGTCTGCTGCTGGCTAGGGAGATGCTCAGGGGTGTGTATTTGCCTCCCTAAAAATAAGGCCCAGCAGCCTTGAAAATCTGAGATCAAAACTTCTGCCCTGCTCAGCCTTTCTTACCTGCCTGCCTTACACAGTAGCCAGGGAGCAAGAGAACCACCTTCCTTTCCCATCTGAGCAGGTCCTCCTACTTCCTAAGATCTATTGTCACTGGGCTCCATATTGGGGCTTCAGATTTCTCACACAAGAGAAACAACTTATTTCACTTAAAAATAAAATAAAACATAAAAAGAAGGCAAAGCCAAAAGATTCTGGTCCCTATACTACTTACCTAATAGTGCCACACATTTTCTATGTTTACATTTAGATTTTTTTTTCTTAAGGGCATCAGGCAACCAGCATTTGAAATATTGTCTAGAGAGATGGGAGAACTTGAATTTCAGGAAGGACGGGTGAGGCATTCAGGTACCAGAAGTCACTTTAGTTAGGTGGAATGTGGATCCATGAGACTGATTCTGAACTAGAATGGAGTTTATAAGTCAAGAAGAATGGTAAAGGGAGAGCTGGGGAGATAGCTCCGAGGCACAAGTGCCTGCTGGGCAAGTGCAAGGTCATGAGTTTGAACCCCAGTCCCACAAAAAAAAAAGTGTTGGCTTCCGGCTGAAGCGGTGCAATTGAAATGCTCCAATCCAAGGTGAGGTAGCCTATGGACAGAGCCCAGGAAATTCCTCCAGTGGTGCCTTCAGCGGAGCGACAGACTTCTGGGTGACTCAACATTTCTGGTTAATTCGCCAAATCAGTGACTGAGGCTTTGTGGTATAGTTGAAAGAACATCAAATACAAAAGAAAAAAAAAAAAGATTGATTTCCCTCTTGTCAGACAAATTACTAGTTCTTTATTTCAGAAGACCTATTTTCAGGATTCTGAGCCCGTACAAATTAAATTAACAGGACCTGCCTTGCCAGGCTCACTACGAGGATCAAATAATCTACATCTGGAAAATGTATGATGCAGTGCTAGTACTGACCCTTTGGGTCTTTTTCCCCTTCTCCCGTTTCCTGTCCCATGCTACATTCTCCCTCTTTCCTCTTCTGTTCCTCTTATTCATCTTCCACAAAGCTACGAGGCAAGCAAGAATCGAAACCCCTTGGAGCCTCCAAGGAAGCTGGAGTTTCAGAGATCGGACCTTGCCACAGCGACCTTCAGAGCCATGACTCTGCTGGCTTCCTCACCCCACTCTCTCAGCCAGAGTGATGCTCTGCGCCCACATGGACGTAAGCAGGGGGTGACCCCTGAGTCAGGGTCCCTTGGGGGAGATGAGTGGAAACCCCAGCAAATCCAAAGCATATGTTTTACATAATGGGGAGGTCGCCGGAGCAAACTGTCAACTGTTTTCTCAGATGCTCGGGGTGCAGAGGCTTGTGGAGAGCGCAGGAAGCATTGCTTCAGCTCCTTCACGGATGACTCATGCCTCTGTGCCCTGAAGAAAATCGGTGTCACTCACTCACTCTCTCACTCTCTCACTCACTCACTTGGTAGAGATTTGGTAACATTCTCTGCGAAATCCTTATCCACCAGAGCTGACAGAGCAGAGCTTAAGCAGGCACTGTAAATATTCACGTGACCCAACTGGACATTCTTTATTTTGTAAGCAGATGGATCATGGCACTGTGGCCCAGGAAATGGCTGTAGACTTCCGCATGAGGGTAGTAACTGAAACCACACAACAGAGGGAGTTCAAACCAAACATTATTTTTAAAATCTAAGAATAGGAGCTTAAGGATGCTGGGAAAATCACACAGGAAGAATGGAAAGTGGTATGGCAAGGGAGGCCGGCTAAACATCTCAAGAAGTCAGAGTGCAGCGTGGCGTGCAGTGCAGACTAAATACAGGTGGGATGGCGGAAGAGGCCTTTCCACTGCTCCAGGCGTTCATTCCTAGATCCTACACAGTACCCGAACACCTTGCAGGCCCTGGGGACATGGTGTTCTCCTGTGTCAGCTCTGTGTTCTCGCCTCATCACCTTTCTCTGAATTCTTGCAGTGAGCCTCACTCTCTCCTAGTGCTGCACTTTATGCGGTTCACTCTTCTGCCTAGATGGCTCTCTCCCTAAAGAACCTCATCCATCCAGTTTCAGATAGAGGAACATTTTCTCAGAAAGGCCTGCCCTGACCAATCTAGACCAAATCAAATTCCTTAATTATAGGCTTTTAAAGAATTATGTTACTTTCTATCACAGCACTAATTGCAACATGAAATTATACGTTCATTTGTGTTATTTGATAGAAATGTCTCAGGCACTGGAATTGTAAATGTTATCCAAGTAAGGCTTAAGAAATTTGTCTTAGTTACTCTTCTCTTGTTTCTGGGACAAATACTTGACACTCAAATTAGGGAAAGAAAGATGTATTTAGCTCAGTTATTGGAGGTTTCAGTCCATACTCAGCTGGCTCCAAGGTAGAGAGACACAGGGCAGAGAACAACCTTTCACGGAGACAGCAAAGTGCAAGAGCTTAGCCACAGTTCAGGCAGCTAACTTCTCTTCCTTCCTTACGTTGAAATGCAAATCACCTGTCCCAGGGGAAGTGCACCCACAATGATCAGCTACAAATTCCAGAAGCGGCCCATGACTGCATAAGACTTGGGGAGGGGGGACCTAGAGACAAACCATAACAAAATTGCAGATACGGCTATTAAATTTTAACCAAATAGCAATAGTAGCCCATAAGAACCCAGGCTGCTGTGGAAAAGAGCATTCTCTACTCTCACCTAGCACAGACCGAGCATCCTTAAGCTAAAAGTCCTAGATCTAAATAGTTCCTTAAATCTGAAACATTTTGGACACTGGTCTGATGCCACAACTGACCTCACATATCAGGCAGCAAGCAAAATGGAGGTGAGCTAAAAATATTTTTAAGCATTACCTTCATCCTGAGTGTAGGAGACATGTGTAAAAGTATAATTGAATTTTATGTTCAAGTCTATTGAGTCCCAACCCTGACACAATATATACATGCAAACATTTTAAGATCCAAAATCTAAATCTAAAGCATCTCGAATCCCAAAGACTTTAGCAGGTCACACTTCTGAAGCTGCCTAGCAACCTTGCAGGGTCACTTCGGTGCTTCACCTGAGTGAGTGGAGATTCAAAACGTATCCTGACCTCTGTCAAGCCTCAAGCTCACTCCTGAGGTTGGGATAAGATTAGCCATCACAAAGGTTTTGTAGACACTACATGCTAAGCATTGCAAGGGTCCCAGGCTCCTTTAACAACCCAGTGACGTCTGTGCATAGTGCTAAAGGTTGAAAAATCTGGGCCCAATCTGTAAATGTGAAGTTATTGAGAAATAGGTCTTTAAAGATGATTAAAATGATCTGAAGTCACTAGAGTGGGACTTAATCCAACAAAATATGTGTTTTCTATCAAGAGAAAATTTGGCTGCTGAGATGGACACATGCGAAGAAGACATAAGGATAAAGTATATGCCTGAGAGTGGCTGTTGGCACTATCAGGCTAGGAAAGAGGCACGACAGAGAGTTTCTGTCACAGCTTTTGAAGAAACTTACTCAGCTCACCAACACTTTCAGCATAGGCTCTGGCCCCTGGAATTGAAGGGCAATACATTTCTGTTGTTTAAAGCACTCAGCGTGCTGTTAAGACAGCCTTAAGGAATGTACTCAGATGCTTTCTGTAGAAATAAAATTCAGTAAGGACATCACCAACTTCATATGTAATTTCCAGGGGTTCACAGGTCTACTAATGCCCAGATTAGTAATTTTATAGCACCTGTGAAGTTCCCATAGCAAAATCTCCCACATAAAATTAAGGGACAAAAGAAAATTCTCCCTTGGCTAGATTCCAATTTAGTGTCTAGCAAATCTATTGATCACTTAGTCCTACAGGAAACCATGAGGAGTTTAACCTAGGAACTTTCCCTTGAGGGAAACAAAATTGGCTGGGAAATCATGTTCTAGCCTTTTGCTTCCCTGGACCCTTGTAAAAAACGGTCCATGAGATAAATGTTGCATCCCCACTTCAGAGAAGAAAGGGAGAGACCCCGTGAGATTTCACAGCCTGCAGCAATTCATTTGTTTTTATTCTAAAGCATAGAAAAATAAGCCATGCATCAGCAGCTTAGCTCAAGGAGCAGTGATGCAGAGTGAGGGCCAGCATTTGTGTTTCCCTGAGCCCAGTGCTGTCTGCTTCTGTCCCTAACTGTGTATGACCTGTCCGAACCAGAGCACAGGGCAAGTGGCTTCCTGGGCTCTGAGATTACAGTGAGACTGGAGTGAGAGGATCAGGGACATGACAGTGGCTTCTGGGGGAACAGGAGAAAAGTTCAGAGATGGAAAAGAATTAAGTGTGGAAGAAAGGAAGGAGGGAGGGAGGGAGGGAGAGAGAGAGAGACAGAAACTTCCAATTGCTTCTCGTTTCCATTCTTTGGCACCATCCTGAGGTCATCTGAACTCTCTAAGGCTCTGGGTAAACGAGGATTTTTTTTTTTTTCTGACTAGGCAATGATAGACACAAATATCTGTTAGTTAAGTCAAGCTAAGTCAGCTATGATGAGGGTAGTTAGCAACCAAAATTTTACATTGGGATTGTCAGGGTCAGTCATAGGGTAGTGGTGAGAATGAGAAATACAGAAAATTCATCCAAAATGCTTATTGGAGTCAGGCTGTGTGCTCTGTACACTTAGTTGTGCAATCCAGAGCTGTCCATCTAAAGTGAGGAACTAATCATTTCTTTAGCCTGGACCATAAAGTGAAAGGTTGTGTGCTAAGCAAAGACCAGCATCCTATTGAGCAAAGTAGGTAGCACTGATCAGTGGTGACTAAGAAGACAGCTGGGTGAAGCTGGTCCTGCACCTGAGAGGTGATTATGCAGTTATGGAAAATGGGACTCTGAGACATCTACAGAAAACATCACATTTTTCAGGTACAGTTTGGCTTCCCAGGACACATTCAACTTGATTATTTACTTAACTTGTTAGCTTGACCAATGTAAATGCTTGTATCTCTTTCTGGCTGTGACTTCGAGCTTTCTACTTAGTATTCCAGATTTTTTTACTATGAAATAGACAGTAACACACCCACTTAATAGGACTATCATGAATTGAATGCATGACAACTTATAAAACACTTAGGAAACTTTCTGGAGGTTTCTACATGCTATGAACTACTTGACCATCGCTGTTATTACAACTATAAAAAATGGTGAGGTCCCAATATCATTAAGGAAAACCAGGATATCTTCTAAGTTGTCTTGATAAAAGCATATATATATATGCTTTGGCGTCTCTCACAACCTTCCTGTTTTCCCATAACTTCATTAAGGATTTGTATAAATTGAATAATGCCATCTTGATCTCATGATCTATCCATTATGATTACTGTCACCCCAAAACAAAGTCCATCCAGGAACTCACAAATGAGCTGTGCAGTCATTAAAATCTTCAACCTGAAAGTTGATATGGTATGTCCTCTGCTACCTGTGCAATAATGAAGGGACAGGAATTTGGGGACATTCCTCCACCCAGAGGAGAACGGTGTCCTGAAGTTTTCCTGTTATCTTGTCCCTTGCAGTATATGCTTGTTTTATAAATTGAATTCAGCTAGCAAATCTAAATGGATCACTTAGCTATGCAGATAACTGAGGGAATTGAAGAAGTCTAAGATGGGGACTTGTCCTTGAGGAAAATAAAACTGGCTAGCAAATCGTGCTCTGGTCTCATGCTAAAAGCAGTAAGTGATTGTAGAAGTCTGGCCGAGGTGTAGCGTAGCAGCAGAATGTCTCATGTCAACTTGCTCAAGCATGACTGACGTCATTCAGTTTACCCCAAGTTTCTGTTCTCCTCAAGTTTCAAATGACTATTCGGCCTGCTCACCTCAGACGTCGTTTCCTGTGGTTCTAGCATTGGGGTTGGGGAGATAGCTCAGTGGTTTAAGTGCCTGCCTGGTGCAATCATAAAGATCAAATGGTACCCAGTTGGATCCCTGGTACTACATGTGCACTGGGCCTACCCCTGGGCACACTGCACAGGACACTGAGACTGGAGGTAGTGGTGCACATGTGTAATGGTAGCACTGAGGGGGTGATGCAGGAGGAGCACTACAAGTCTGAGCTGTGAAATGAAATTCTGTACCAGGTAAACTTTTTAAAATAACAACTTCACTGGAGACTTAGTTACATATGCAGATACTCAGGTTGGCCCTAGGTCTAATGAATCTGATACTCTGCGGAAGAGACCAGCAATTTAAAAAATTACTCCTCTCAGTGGTTCCACGCTATGCTAGAGCTTGAGGTTCACAGTTCTAGGAATTTGATTCTAAGGCCTGAGCCTAAAATTGAATTAAAGGGTGACAATAGACACAACGTGTTTTTACTTGACAGTGTATGTGTGTCACTCGGTGCTCATGAGAGAAATGGATTTAGTGTAAGGTATAGAAATTTACAAAGTAAGCTTAATAATGGCTCTCTGCAGAGCCAAGGGTGGAACATTACAAAAGGTCCACCTGCTTGCGAGAGACCCCAAGGACCAGCTGGAGCTCACAGCAGAGTCTTGGGGGAGTCTGTCTCAGGAAGCCATAGGGCTGTGAGAGGAGAAGGGGGGGCTGCACTGGAAGCCAGGAGACAGTGTCCAAGGTGAAGTTGAGACCTGGTCACCTTCCAACATGCACAAGCAAGCTTCCTTCTCCTTCATGCCATTCAGGCTACACCTGTTGGCAGGTGCCATTCGCACCTAGGGTGGGTCTCCTGTCTTTAGGAAATCCTTTCAGCACAACCAGAGCTATGCCCACGGGACCTCAACAATGGTTGTATATGGCACATTACTGTCTTCAAAGCAGTTGTTCAGATTACCAGATACAAGCATATTGGTTAAAAAAAAAAAAAAAAAAAAAAAAAAAAAAAAAAAAAAAAAAAAAAAAAAAAAAAAAAAAAAAAAAAAAAAAAAAAAAAAAAAAAAAAAAACAGTCAAAATTAGTAAAATTGACCAAAATAAAATTTTTAAGTATTAGCTGCTCTCTTCAATAAACAAATAGAGCCTAGCAAGTGTAAAGTCTTGAGTTTGATCCCCAGTTCCACAAAGATAAATAAATAAATAAATAAATAAATAAATAAATAAATAAATAAAAATAGCAATACAATCATCTTAGCTATCCAGTGTATATACAGACATATTTTTGTCTTATTTCTCTTTTCTTTCTTTCTTTCTTTCTTTCTTTTCTTTCTTCTTTTATTCATTCTCTTATGCCAAGTGTTCTTTGCCTTTGAACAGTTTCTAGACCAGTGGCTTTGGCAGAGTAATTATCAACCTATACTCATCTCTAGGGATTGTAAACTATTAAATATTCGTGAATACTAAAGATGAAAATTGCATTGTATCATTGTTTATCCTTGCATTTATTTAGTTATTATTGAAGTGGAATATTTCATGTTTGCTATGGTTTGTGTTTAGTTGTCCCCCTCAAAGCCTCATGCAGTCATGTGGTGGGGGCTTCTGGAGTTTGAGACTAACTCATGATCCACTGAGATTATGTACTTTAGTACTGCTGGGATTTTGGATTCTAGTACTGCAGAGATTATGGGTATGGCCTGAGACAGAGAGCCTGACTGTAATATAAGAGAGACAGAGAGACAGACTCTGTTGCTCTCTGTTGCCCTGGTTGGTCAGTTGCCTCTGTTGCCATTTTGCTGCTGTCCTGCTGCCATGAACTGGATACTTTCTGACCTGTTCCACTCAGCCTTGGAGTCATCTGCGTATGGACTGAAACCTCAAGTAACTGTGAGCTGAATAAACCTTTCCTTGGGTATGTGTTTTAGACATATGCCTGCATGTTAAATATAGACAGTTTATACAGTCAGTTCTCTTTTGCCCAGGCGATTCTTTCAATGTTGTTTTCTTTTTCTGCCAAGATTATTTCAACCCAGTATCACCTTATATTTGCCTGTTTTATATATAACGGTCTTGAAAAAAAAAACCTAGAATAATTTCCAATTTTTATATCCATTCATATATTGTACCTCAGTTTATTTCAGTGCATATATAATAATGATGAAACTAAAACTGGGCTTTGTTTTTCTATGAAATGAATCACTTTTTCAGTTTTCTCTCCAGCTCTCTGTCTCTGTGTCCATCCATCCATGTGTGTGTGCATGCATGTGTGTCTGTGTGTGTGTGTGTGTGTGTGTGTGTGTGTTGTGCATTTGTATGTTACTAGGTGTGCCAGGGCCTGAATCCAGGGCTCTCAGACTGAGCTACATTCCCATCCCTCTTTAAAGAATAAAGTATTTGGAATTTATTTTGAGACAAGGTTTTGCTAAGTCACCAAGTTGCCCACCACATAGCAAGGTGTCAGTCTTCCTGCCTCAGTCTCCCAGAGTGCTGAGATGACGGGATTGTGCCATCATGCCCACAAATGTTCTGTATTCTTTTTGGTGAGAAAAATCTATCCCTGGTGAGTGCATGGGATGCTATACAATATTAAATTAATACATCTGTTTCAGAACTTTTGTGCCTACTGATTAATATATGAATTGTAGAGTTCGTCCAACTTCAAATTTTACTTAACATTTTCTTACTTTTTTCATCAGGCCAGAGTTTCTTATTTTTTCCAAATGAATTTTGAAACTATTTTGTCAAACTGAACAGGAAATACTTTGGGGATTTTTATGCCCTTTATTTTAAGTCTAAAATTTTTATCTGCATAGAATGTTTAGTAAATTCAGAAGTGGGTTTTAAAAATCTACATAAATGCTATATATTTATTTAGCACATGTATTAATTTTTCAATAGAAGTTTCATACATTTGCTTACAGGGTTATTTCTAGCACTCTTACTTTATTCATCCTATTATTATATCCACATCAGTAGGAGTGTAATTTTTGAAGTTTTGTTTCTGATGATGATTATTTGAAAATCCGTTGATTTTTAAAATAATTACCATCAAAATTTCATCTGTTTAAACAGAAGCTCTGACTTACATCTAGATGTGCCCCAAGGCCTCTTGTACTCATGATGTGACTTTTGGGAGGCAGCTGGATCATGGCTGCGTGACACTGGGCTAGTCTACTAATTGGCTTAACATAGTTCTGGGCATCACTGAGTGAGTTCACTGAAGGTGGAAGTTCCCCCGGGCTGTGAGTGGCACCAACTAACAGGTTTGCAGCTTGGGTGGAAGGAAAGGGTAAGTAGGAGGAAGTCTGCTGCTTCCTGCCTGTCTTGCCCTGGACTGTTTCTCTACCTTGTTGTCTCACTGCTGTTCCAACTTGCCTTGAAGTCATTTGGGCAGAAAACCCTACAGACTGAAAGATAAAATAAAGTTCCCCTGCTTTATCTTGTAGATATTTGGTATTTTGTTCCAGGAATGAGAGAAGTACAAATGCACTAATGCACAGCTAAGTGATGAGTGTTTGGTCTTCCCAGCGTGCAGAAATGTTCAATTTTTAAAAGTAGTGGTTGGAGGAAGGCACAACCACTGTTCAGAGCTGCACCATTCCTAAGAAAGGTCTCCCTTCCCAATCCTGTGCTGTGTGCAGGGGAGGAGTCATTGGCCGGCGTTCATGATGCGCCCAGTTCTTCCTTAATGCCTCTCAGTAAAAGGAAGTGGTTAATAGCTCTTTAACCTCTCAACTCAGCTTTGAGCCTCTGCACATTTCTATGAATTGCTGTATGTGGGGTGGAACTGGCAATGCAATACTCACATATGTCTGTGCTCACCCAACAGGAAAGACCATAGCCTACTGATAGCCTGTTACACATGTGTATGCCTATCATCTACCTGTCTGTCTGTCTGTCTGTCCATTTATCTATCATGTATCTATATGTACTGAAATATCCCCCAAACTCATAAACTAATGGCTTGGTTGTCAGCTTGTGCACTTTGTGGAACATGATTAGACCATGACAGCCCTAACTTCATCAAATAGATTAATCCGCTGATGACATCATTATTTCATGACACAATTGGGGGTAATGAGAACAAGAGGTAGTCCAAGCAAAGTTTATGGATCATGAGTGAATGTTCCTGAGGAGTAGACTTCATCCTGAACCCTTAGTATCTTTCTATAACTATTCTGTCTCTCTTTCTGTCTCTGTCTCTTTCTGCCTTTCTGTCCTGCCGTCTGTCACTCTCTGTCTCAGTCTGTCTGGATGTCTCTGTGTATGTGTGTGTCTGTGAGTCTGTCTGTCTCTTTCTGTGCATGTGTGTGTGTGTGTGTGTGTGTGTGTGTGTCTTTATGATACTGGGGATTGAACTTAGGCTTTTGTATTGAGCTATATTCCATTTCTTTGGGGTGGTCTTACTAAATCTCTTCCTTTGAATTATAATTCTCAAGTATTTTATGATGACAATTTTAAAAATTTATAATAGTGAGATTTCCTGGTTTCATTATAATTCTAAGAAAACACGTGTGCAAATGCACACACACACAAACACGGTGACTAGGTGTTAGGCTGAGATATTTCTTCCCTCTAACATAATCTGGTTCTCCAGATGTGAGGTAAATTTAACTGGGACCAGCTCTTGACTGGTCTGGAATCTCTCCGTCCTCCCTCACCTTCCATAGCCAACCTGTCAACACTTCCACCGGCTCCTTCCAAACACCCTGACCCGACCCACTGTCCCCGCCCTCTCCAGGCCCTTCGCACCAGCTGCATCACATCTCCCTTGAGCACTGGCCCCACCGTTTACCCCCTCTTCTTGCTTTTCTTTGTCCCTCCCTGGATACCCATTTCTAAAAATCACCCAGCAGGATCAGATTTTGTGATTTGTCTGATGAAAACACTTCAGCTTCATGCTGCCCTCAGACTAAAGTCCAGATTCTGTGCTTGTCCCTGCCGGCCTCACCTGCCTCCTCCGCTCATCCAGATCCTTCTCAGAAAATGTCCTATCCACCATGCCCCATCTGGATGGGCCAATATGTCTCCAGGATGAGATGATCGCCTTGCTGTTTTGCTTTAACTCTTCCCACAGTTTCTCAACTGCCTTCTTCTTGATTTAGGGATCTGTGCTGAAACTGGACTTCCCTGGAGAGGCCACTCCTGGCCATCTCTGTTTAAAGGAGCTATTTATCCACTCTATTCTCCCACCTTCCTTCCACTTCCCAGGAAGTTCTTGGCATTTCCTGGCTTAGTTTTTTGTGCATTCTCTGCCACTCCCTTGCCAAAATCCAAGGTTCCTGAGCACGGGGTCTTATGCTTTACTCTACCTCCAGTACCTAAAAGAGTGGCCATGTGTAGAACAGTGTTATGGTTTTGACATAGCCTGAGAGTGACCCCCTACACACACACACACACACACACACACACACACACACACACACAGTCTCGTGTGCAAGAGTCTTTGTGCTTAAAATTGGACATTTCAATTTGTGTTTCTTCAAAAGAAGAAGTTTTGAGATGGTTGGATCTTTTGAAATTTTTAAGATTATTTATTTATTTAATTATTTGTTATAGGGTCTTACTACACAGCTCAGACTCATAGTGATCTGCCTGTCTCAGTGTCCATAGCACTGGGATTATAGACACACAGCACCGTACCTGGTTCCAGGGCCTGGCTTGATGTAGAGTTGGCACAGCTTGTGGTACTGAATATCGAACCCAGGTCCTCATGCTTGCCAGCCAGGTGCTTAGACAGGTAAGCTATCTTTTAGCCTGGAGACAGTGGACTCTTTAAGAAATGGCACATGGTGGAAGGCTGTTAGGTGACAGGAGCATTGCCCTTGGAAGAGCTTAATGCTGACATCACAGAGTGTATTGTCTCAAGACTTGAGTTTTATAAAGCAAGACCACTTCTGTCCTGTCTCTTCTACACAGTGCTATCTCTGTTTCTTCTTCTTCTTCTTCTTCTTCTTCTTCTTCTTCTTCTTCTTCTTCTTCTTCTTCTTCTTCTTCTTCTTCTTCTTCTTCTTCTTCTTCTTCTTCTTCTTCTTTTTTTATTCTGTGCTGTGACACAGCCAGAAGGGTATCTGCTTGGGTACTGGCACCATAATCCTGATCCTCCAGCACTTTGAGGTAAATAAAACCCTTCAATAGAAAGTCCCTAGGCCCAGTTATTTTATTATAGCTACACAAAATGAACTAAAGTCTCAGTGAAATGAATGGGTTCTTGAAGACGGCAATGCCTCTTCATTAGCTGGAATAGTACAATCCCTAACATTCTTTTCTCTCTTGGTGGGACTCTGTGTGCTGTTAATAATGGCTTGTTTTCTGGTTTATTTCACTCTTGACTGCTGCTAAAAATAATGTGACTTGGCATGAATTCAAGACAAGAGGTACTAAGGGGGACTAGGATTAAAATATAGGCAGAAGGGAGGCTTCAGCTTGTCCTAGTAAGGAAGGAAGATGATGTTGGCCTTGTGACGGTGGGGCCAGACTTCTGGCAGATGTTGTAACAGCGAAAGGAAACAGTGTCCTGTCTTGTCATTGCTGACTCCATAGATTTTTAAAGCCTAGAAATGGAATGTCTGTGAGCCTTGAGGAACTTATACCTCTCTTCATAATTATGTAGTGATAACTCTTACCTAGGTTTGCAAAGTGCTGGCAGATACTTCTTGTTTCCGTTTCCTTTTTTTTTTTTTGGCGGGACCAGAGTTTGAACTCATGACCTTACACTTTCCAGGCAGACACTTGTGCCATGGAACTATCTCCTTGTCCCCTTCTGGTTTCTAATGCTATTGTAACTCTATTTTATTTTATTTTCTGTATTTAAGGCAGGGTCTACAGTATGTACAGGGTTTCACTACATAGGTTGGACTCATAGTGATCCTCCTGTTTCCAGCCTCCCACATGCTGGGATTACAGGTGTTATCATGTAAGCTGGCCACCATGCCCAGTCTCACCTGCTGTCTCACAGGCCCCTCGGGTGGGGCTGGCACTGGTACTTTCGTGTTTAAATGGGCATTTGGCCATGAACTTGCTGAAAGATTAGAAATCTACAAGCTATACTGACAATTAAAGAGGATATTGAAACACATCGTTTTTACTTTCAAAACCTGTATCATTCAAAATCAACTGTAGAGAACTGTGTTTTTTTAAAAAATCCATTCAGAGCTGGGGATATAGCTCAGTGTTATAAGTGCCTGCTTGGCAAGCACAGGGTTCTGAGTTCAATCCCCAGTACCAGAAAAAAAAAAAAAAAAGCTAAAAAAAATCAAAAAATCCATTCAATCTGTTTATGTGATGAACACTATATAAGCATTGCGCTAATAGCATATGCCTACCAAATAAAAACAATTATGAGAAATTACTATCAGTTGTTCTCTCAAGTCAAGGGCAATTGATGTTTATTTCATTCTTCTAATCTAGGATGAGTGTCTTAGTTACTTTATCATTGCTAGGCAAAATATCTGACACCCATAAGTTAAAGCAAGAAAGTTTTATTTTACCTCACAGTTTATAAAGGCTTCAGCCCATAGTCAGTTGGTCTCAAGGCAGAGCAAAGAAGAAGCATTCCATGCATAAATCAGTGTCGTGGAAGCATCCAGACTCAATTTCTCTTTTATTCCAGGATGCCAGTCCAATAGATGGTGCTACCAACATCCAGGTTGGGCCTTTCTGTTCTCTGTACCAGAGCTATGCTCAACTAGTCAGTGGAAAAATTTAGTTACCACACACTCTTTATCCATATTCACATACCCTCAAGGTATCCATTCTCCCAAATCCCTATGACCTCATGAAACTTTGGGAGGGGCTTTCTACCTGCAAACCATAACAAGAGGCATAATGACAACAGTGTCCAGTTGAAAGGTAGTTGCACGGATTGAAAGACAGACAGCAGTGAGAAGAGCCTGAAACAAAACAGGAGCTCACTGATAGAACCTCTGGGATAGAAGGCAAAGCAAATTAATTTTCTCTAATATGGCATATGTACAAAATGGCAAGGCCTATAACAGACATTTATTTGTAAAAATGCTTTATTTTATAAAAAGTAAACAACAACAACAAAAAAACCCCTGTGGCCATTGCGTGATTGTAACCAAGTGTATATACTCACTTCACCATCTGTGCACAAAGCATTTGAGAAGAGAGAGAGAGAGAGAGAGAGAGAGAGAGAGAGAGAGAGAGAGAGAGCCAGAAGAGCCCAGGGGCAGACCACCTTATCAGTCAAGGCGAGCTCAAAGAGGTCACTGCCTTGCTGGGGTTCCATGACCCACATCTAATCTTTAGCCAATTTTCAGTCTCCAAAGTTTGGTCTTGTTGGTTAATAGAGATAGGTCAAGCACTCACAGAAATGGACCCAAATTTGTCAAACTGGTAACTTTTTAAGTTTCTGTTTTTTTCAAAACTATGTTGAACACAGTTTACAAATGCTATTTCATTTACCCCTTATATATAAAGAAAAACATTTTTATTCTTTGTGGGAAGCAGGACATTTGGAGAAAGTTCAAATAACTGCTCAGGGTCACCCAGTAGTTATAAATGACTTATTATTGAGATTCAGACATGTATGATTTCAGTCCCTTGTCTTTCTATTACATTCTAAAGCTTCCCTCACAGACTGACATGTGTCAAACCATCTGCATATAGTTGAGACTGACTTATAAACCAAAATAATAAATAATTAATCCATAATGGTATTGTAACTTTTCTAGTGAGTGGAATCCTTAAAACTACCATTTAGGATATTCACATACAGTAAAGAAATTACCTGAGGAGAAAATTTTCGAATCACAAGGAAATTCATTTGTACTGGAAAAGTAATTCTGACTCTACCAAATGCACATTGGCTATTTCTCCAAGGTCTGGGGAAGGTGAGATCTGCCCGGAAAGTGGATCTTCGTGCCTCGTTCCTGCTGCTTTACCTTTATTGTCAGCTTGTCTGCTCTGCAAGCTCTGTGCTGCCCTAGGGTGATCCACTCGAGACACTTAGGCTGTTCTGGACAGTGAGTGCTTTGGCCTCTACTTCTGCATTTGGTGTAGCCTCGTACACCAGTACTCCATCAAAGTATCTGGGTCCAAAACTCCAGATAAGTAATGGCAACATTGTGTGTAGTTCTGCCTTCTAAGCTTACTCCTCTAGAGATGTTTGACAGAGAGTGAAGTCGAGTCTGAATATTCCCAAACCATAGCCAAGGTAGCTACACATGACTTTAATTTTATAATTGTCTCCAACATTCTCTATCTGCCAGATTTTATATTTCTCTCTCCTGGATACAGGGAACAAAACAGTGCCAAATTCTTGGTTTTAGATTCTTTCACTAAACTGTATGTAAATCAATCTCCTTCTGCTGAAACATTTGTCTTCAGATGAAATGACATTGCGGTGTTTTTTCACATTAGCCAAGTCTGATTGCACCTTAAGACCACAATCCAGTGGCAATCTTGCTGTAATTGGACCTTGCAACTTCTCGAATTTTCCAGCCCTTCTCTTTTCCTGGCTTACACAGCGAATTTATCCGCTCATTTGTTAGTGGATCTGTACTTCTTTCCACGAGCTTTTCTTTGCCTAGCTAAGACACCTGAGAAAAACAACTTAAAGAAGGAAAGGTTTACTTTGGCTCACAGTTTCAAAGACTTCACAGAGTAATCCACTGGCTCCAGTTCTTTGAATTTGAAGTGAATCAAATCATCTTAGCAGCAGGAGGAGGTAAAGGGGAGGTGCTCACCTCATGGAGACCAGGAGATACAGAGAGATAATGTCAGAGAGCAAAGGGCCAGGACAAGATAAGAGCCACAGGGGCATGTCCCCATGACCTGACACCCCCAAGGAGACCTTACCCCTAGGTCTCTATCACCTCTCAAGAGTCCACTTAGTTATGAATCTGTCTGTGGAAAGATCAAACCTATAACCCATGCAGCCTTAGGGAATATTCCAGATTCACATTATCCCAACTGTTAATCACAGAGCTTAATCTCTTCCCAAGTTAGGTCATCTAAGTAAATGTCATCCATGTTGACCATTATTCCAGAACAGGAGAATTTATATAAATGGAAGACTTAGTAAAAAACTTGTTCTTGAATGAAGTGGATAAACTGAATGATTGTTTATGGGAGGAATTTGTGGAACACTTTTATGTATTCCCAATCCAGGAGCATCTATTGAACATACCATAAGAAGCTCTTGTCATTCTTGTATTATTGAAACTTTTTGAATAATCTGGAAAAAGCAGGGACGATATTTTTAAGGTTATTTTCCTTCTTCATTAAATAGCAATATCTACAAGAAGGTAAAAAGAGTCATATATATGGTAATGATTCCAAATTTTAAACAAAAGAAGCCTATAGACAGAGGAAATACTCCATTGTAAGGTAACTTACTGTGGTGGTATCTAAGCTAGAAATCCTTGAAGTACTTTTCCAGTATTTCTTGGCTGTTTTCCTATTTATTTTTCAATCTATATCAACTCCTTTGAACCCTGAACTTATGGTGGTAACTACCACCCCCTTCTCCTTTCCTTCTCCTCTTCCTCCTCTCTTTGCTCTTTGGGATATAGGTAGTTCAAGGTAGAATTTTCTAGGAGGGCTATGAGCCATATTTGTTGATATTACTGAAGCAGGCTCCATAAATAAAAAAACCTTTAGCCCTAAGATACCAGAAATTTGGGGATCTATCTGAAAGCCTATGAGGTATGAGTGGTTGCTCCTTATATTCTGTGTTACAGTAATAAGAACATATATGTGGTGACTAAGCTGGAAGGAGATTATGAAGGTTGTTCTATGACAGGACAGTGAACCTGTAAAATGTCGTGCCAAGTATACAGCTTTGCTTACTTGCTTACTCCCATGCTATGGGTATGTACCATTAAGCCATTGCGATTTGTTAAGCTCATGAAGGATTAACCAATCTGTCTTCACCTTATTATCCCTCTCAGAAACCAGAGCAACTGAAGAAAGTTCACATAGTATCTGACAGTAAGAAGCTTTTGCATAACCAAATGGTAGATTAAAATAAAGCTAAACAGCAACTGCTGGTCATACACAACACCAGCTAACATGAGAATAGAAGATTTCAGAATTAATTTTTATCTTTGAGTCACTAAAAAAGTTTAATTTAGTTGCTATACATTTTTACTTTTCTTAGGAAAAGATCTCGCATCTTTAAATTCAGTGTGGTTAGATAGGCCTTGCTAAGATACACTCATTTCCTAGGGTAAGACAGTGACCTCCAGATCTGACAAGAAACATCATTTCTGGTACAGAATGTGAAACAAAACTAAAACATTCTATGAGTTTATAATATTATGTGACGCATCTATAACTACTCACAAGTCTAGTGCCAGGATTACACTGTAAATCTAACAGGTATCTGTATTTAGTGAACTAAGGTCTTTGTGATGCTTTTGGTCAGTGATTTTTTTTGTTGAGAAGCTAGCATCAGTATTTCCCCAGCAGCCAACTTACTCCAGGCTGAGCAAAAAATAAAAACAACTACTATGGACTGTATGCGGCTTGAAGTGTCCAAAGCTTCCTGTGCCAAAACTTATTCCCCACTCTGAGGTGTTAACAGGATAGACATTTAATCTGACTCTAATGTTTAAAGGGGAGGTCTTTGGTGATTAGCATTTGACAGAAGGTCATCAAGGCTCAGCCTAACAAATGAACCTTGGTGGTTTTATAAGGGGAGAAACAGAGACCAAACAAACATACATGCATACACATATGTGCATGCAAACACACATACATGCATGCTTCCTATATTTTCCCTAATTCCTTGCATCTCCATGGGACATTGCCAGCAAGAGGGATACTACCAGGGGGCTAGTGAGATAGCTCAGGAGTCTATAGCACCTGCCTAGGCAAGTTTAGGCAACCACAGGACCATGGTTCCATCGCTGGCACCACATGCTGTGCCAGCCCCAGCCCCAGGGCAGGCTGAGCCAGTCGTAACATAGATAAATAAAGGTGTTTTTTTTTTTAAAGGATACTACCAGGTACAGCCCCACAACTTTGTGCTTCCAGAGTCATGAGTCAAAATAAACCTCTCCTCTCTCTAAGTAGCCTCTAGCCCTCCATGACAGTGATCAAAAGCAGACTAATAGCCAACCATGGTTGTGAACATACTGATTTTGAAAAATCATTTCATATAATAACAGTTACTCTATTATTTTATTATTTGAGTTTTTTGACAGTTTTCATTACCAAGAGTAGAGGATTTCTACAAATGGAAATGAAAGTCGTTGTGTTTTAGTAAGAAGAGTACCTACTGGCCATCAGTCATTACCCTGTTGGCAAAAATTTACACTCAGCTATAGTTTGAAAAACTATATGTTAAAATAAATAGCCAGTGTGCCACTGGGAATGATATTCTGCAGTCATACCAGAGCGCAGGCACACCAAGACTCACATTACTTAAATACTGTGGAGACTGTGCTCACCAAAAGATTACTCCTAAATTTTAGGATAATTATGGTCCACTTCTTAATTGCTAGAGCAGAATTACATTTTCCAACTTTAAATATGAAATAGTTATTGGAAACACTATTTTTTGTGCTAATGAAAACAATATGTATTTTACCATAGAATATCATAAAAGCAAGCATCATTCTCTCTACAGAAAAGCTACAATAAATTTTAGGCACAATATTTTTCCTAAACATCCAGTGGAGCTAATATTTTTGCTGTAAAATAAAAACAGAACATATTTCTTTACTATACTAAGAGGGTCCTCAAAAGAGATTAATACTGATGCCAGACTATTCATGAATAAAGTTAATTTTATCTCTTTATGAGGTGCTCATAAATTATTTTAACTCCTTGGCTGGGGCGTGTCATTCCCTCATGTAATTTATATCATCCAGTTATTTGGACTGAACCAGAAGGATAAAGCATAACTTCTGAATCTGTGGTGCTTTCTATATAGATGACAGTATGCCAGATCTACAAATCTGGAAAAGGGAAAGATCACCTTGAGTGATGTGGGAAATACATAGACAAAGTGACTTAAAAATCTTAGAAAGGCACATTGAGAATGACATCTGTAGAAGAAACCCAGAAAGCGGTGCCTACTGAATTTTCAAATGATAGAGGATTTAGCTGGGATTTCCCATAAGTCTTTTAGGAAAAGTCCCCCAGAGGTCGAAACAGGCTGGTCTTTAAATAGCTTTTAAATGTGTTCCAATTTTAGGAAATTTGGAGGAGCAAATTTTCTGATTAGAGTCACCCTGCCATAGGGGTGATGTGTCAACATGCAAGCAGAAGGGCCAAATAGGGCTCACTGGCTGTACGGAGCCCAGAGAGAAAGAGAAGTAACTCAATGGCTGTACCCCAGGCTTGGGCTTTTCTTCAGTCAGGCAAGCTGAAGGCCAGTGCAGGGGTGAGCACATCCTAAGGCCTGCATGGGTCGGGTCAAGGCTGCTTTGGGAGAGGTGAAGTCCATTTTTGCCAAGTAGCTTAAGGGTCAGAATCGTAGGGAGCAGGATATGTACAAAGGGATACCAACTCTAGTCACGGCCTTCTCCAGTAATGCCAGTGTCTGCGGGTGTGTGATGGCTTGTGATATTCCTTGTCATTGAAAGGTACCAGTCTCCACCATGTTTAATTGCCAGAGTGACAGCTAAGGAAACACATCTGCCACCCAGAGGTAACCTGGCCATTACTTCTCAAAGAAAAAGCAGAACCGGTGTTGGGAACTACATGTCTGATCAAAACAAAATGGGCCTGCTATGGGAAGGAGGCTTCCTTTACTTTTGTGCAGTGGAGAGCCATAGCAGCAGGCCACCTCCATCACACCCCTGTTGAGCTCTGCATGGGATACAAAATCCTTCTGGATGTTTTACTCATTTGTGTTAAATGACTTAGCTACTGGAGCCAACTGAAAAAGAAAAAAGCACACACTGTGTGTTCCTGCATAAACAAGTTTTCTTCCTTTCTGTTTTGAATGATGATTTGGACTGGGATAGCCAAGGACACAACCTTCTGGGTAAGGAGAAATGCATAGCTTTATGAGTGCTATAGCTTGTGTCTAGTGTTTCCTTAAAGCTTTGCATACTCAAGGGCGGGACCCCACACCCAGGGCCCACTAAGTCAGTAATAGAGACAGGGTGTGGTGGCATGAGCCTGTAATCCCAGTTCTTGGGAGGCTGCAACCAGGTAGATCACTATGAGTCTGAGCTAATAGTAACACCCTGAACACCTGTAGACCCTATCCCGCCCCCCAAAAAAAGAAAAATACAGGAAAAAAAGTGGGCCTTTTGGAGATATTTGGATCTAGAGTTTGTGAAGACGAATTATGGATGCCTGGTAACTAAGTTAGCCCACCTGTAGGCTTAGCAAAGTTCTAGATGTGGACAATGGTAAAGTCCACTCTAGATGTTGGATGGTAGCAACCAATAGGCTTGTAGCCTGGAAGGAATACAAAGGAACACAAGCAGGCAAGCTAGCTGCTTCACGGCTTCCTCCCCGCACTCCATGAATTGTTTCCTCCCTGCCGTGTCTGTGTGCCAGGTTGCCCTGCCTTGGAGCCAGCTGAATATGGACTGAAATTTCCACAACGTCTAAGCTAAAATAAACCTTTCCTCCTTTCACTCATGAGTGTTGGGTATTTTGTTTCAGCAACAAAATGTAGGACAGTTGCCAAAGGCCACTGTGTAGCGGGGCTGGGAAGCAGGGCCAGCATGCTAGGAACTCTCTCCTAGCATGGCTGAACCACCTGGAGCATAGCTGAGACAGGTCTCTGAGCCTGCGCATTCCCGATGCCTGCCTTGGCTCAATTATCCTTCCTCGGTGAGTTTAGCAGCTTCCATGGGCAGCAGAGAAAGAAGATGCTCTCCATTAGCTATGAATACCAATGAATGAAGGCGGGAGATGGGACAGTTTCTAGGATTACAGACCAAAGACGCAGGGTGGCAATTGGCCCCAGAAAAGAAGACATCAAAGGCCCAGACCTGCAAGGAACATGCAGTGGAAGCTGAAACTATGGGCGAAAGCAGTACCTTTAGAATTATGCTGATGGAATGTCAGATGCCAACTGCTGGTGGAATTGGAAGCAGAAAAGTGGGTCATGAATGATTCTGGAGCAGCTGAAAAATCAATATCAGGAAAGTAAACTGGCAAATCAGGCTTTGGAGAAAGTACAGTCAACAGGGTTTGGATCAGATAAAGCATTTTATTGATTCATTAGAGAAAAGTTTCAACTCCCTTGTAGTCAAGATCATTCATATTTGTTACTAAAGCAAATAGCTCAAAGAATGCTTTTAAATTTGTTCACTAATATAGACAAATTCTGAATAATACAGATTGTTTTCAGCATTATACAGGTATCTAAGTACAATACTGGGAGAATCTTAAATAAATTGCATGGCTGGAAATCTCCCTAGTGACAGGCAACTTCAACCCACTTAATGAGGAAACTGAGGAAAAGACAGGGTAGCTTTTACCACTCTGCAAATGTTGAGGGCACTCGCTGTGTACCAGGCACTTGCTTGGTGCTGGGGATATAAAAGCTAACAGGATATAGTACCCGTACTCAGGGGACTCTTGGGCAAGATAGCAGGGGATGACCTCCAGGATGCAGGAAATTGGCCCAGAGCCAGTGGATGTCATGAGAAAAGCATGCTCCAGCTGCAGATGGAGCTCATCTTGGCTGGGGAGAAGTTCTCAGAGAAAGGTGTGTGAGTCTACCTGGGAAAGATGAGCAGAGTTCGACAGACACACGTTATGTGAAGAAAGTCTGGTGCACTTAATACCTGAAGAAGTTAAGAGGGAAAGCGGCAAGGGAATTTGAAGGCCAAGGAGAGCTGGGAAGTGAACGCCTCCTCGTACTCACTTCAGGGCTATTTGAGAATACTCGCTGCCCCATGTCTATGAAGATTCAGTAAGTGACATGGCATAGAAGAAGCACACGTATGGCCCATGCATCTCTGGGTGTAGGCAGTCAGGTGGCCCCAACATGTACTTACAATTGTTTTCTCCCTCTTCCTTTCCCCTTTTGAGGAATCAATAGGTTGTGTTAAACCTTTTCATTTCCTTCCAAAATATTTGTCTGTCAGGTCACACCATAAAGCTCATGAGTATAGAGGAATTTTAAGGACTCATTTTGTTAGCAGCCAAAGGGACAGAGGGGATAAGTGCAGGTATGGGTCCGTGGGGACAACTGCCACCCTGGCGCAGCAAACTGGCCATTCTTTGTACTACTGTCATCAACTCTTAACAATGTCAGAAATACAATACTCATCCCTGCTAAAACAAACGTCTTCTGCAGGCGCTCACCACTGAGGTGCATGCAGAAAACCTAACCAGGCTCCTGTGAACATAGCCGAGTACCCGAAGCCAAACACAGGAACAAACTCTTAACAGTGTTTATCATCCTGAAATTATCTCCATGTGCAGCGAAGCATCCTCGCGTGCCAAGCAGTCTCGAATTCCTTCCCAGCGAGGTTCTCGCCACTCCTTACCAGGTGCAGTCCTCACTCATCTTCTCGGACAGGGCCGTCTGGCATGTGCTCGGAGGGGTGAACACCGCGGGGTCTTTGATGCCCAGCTGCACATCGAAAAACCGCGTGGACAGAACTACACTGAAATTTTGGATGAAAGTTTCCTGGACGGGATAACAGTCTTTGGCTGTATAGACCCCAATCCAAGTTTCATCTAGTAGACAAAGAAAGGTGACATTTTAATAGTGACAGGCAATGTGCCTCTAAAGATTTTTTTTTCCTATCTTAAGTGACCACAGTGTAAAATGCATTGTTTTAACATTCTTAAGCATACAGTTTGGAAACATTAAGTACCTTCATAGTGTTGTAGAACTAAGATCACATCTCTCTAGAGAACTTTTTCATATCCCAAAAATGAAAATACTAGCCAGTAAACAATCATTGCCCATTCTCCCCTCCCCAGGTCCTGTATACCACTGTGCTGCTGCTGGCCTGTGTACCAGGTTCCTCATATAAGTGGAGTCAGATGATATGTGTCCTTCATGACTGCTTAATTTCCCTTAACATAATGTCTTCAAGATTTGTTCATGGAGTAGCACATGCCAGAATGTGATTGCATTGTAAAGTAAAATAATAATATTTTACTGTGTGTGTATAGCGCATCATTTTTATGCATTCATCTACTGATGAACATTTGGGCCATTGCAAGCTTTGGGCCATTGGATTAATACCATGATGAATACAGGTGTAAAGATATCTGCTTGAATCCCTGCCATCCATGCATGCAGACCTGGAATTGTGGACCATATAATGAATTTTATGGGTTTGTTTTGAGAAGATGCCATATGATGTCCCATGACATGAATTCTTGTGTATTTAAAAGGATCTCAGAAGTACAGGGAAGAACTTCATGTAAAACCTGGTGAGTTGGACACTCCAAAACGATCTGGTCACTGCAATTTTGGAAGTGATGTGGGAGAAGGAAAAAGCAGGACCTGATTCAGATCTGTGCCTTGGTAAAATGCATCACCATGCTACAAATGATAGGGTGGTCACAGAAACTCAAAACCCAAAGCGAAGTCAACAAGAGTGAAAGGGACAGAAGAATGATGTTAACATCCCAACATGATACAATTATCAAGATGTGTGGGTATTTCAATGGGCTTTCAACTATCTGAGCTTATAATTTCCCTGTCAACTTCCTTAAGAGACTTCACTGTTCCCCCACCTCCCCCACACACACTGAGGGGCAACACTCAAGTCATCTGGATCCTTACAGGTTCTTGCTGACTTCCTGTTGGACCACTCCTGGACCGTGATCTGCTCCTGAGGGCCCCCAATTGAGTACTCATCTTCAAAGGTGGAGTTATCAGGAATATCAAGAGGGTCCCAGGCTGTGGTCAGGGGGATCTTTGAACACAGCTTGGTGGCTTGTTCAATCTGGAACATCACTCCATCCTTATAGAGCAAAATGTATTCAAATAATCTAGAAGAGACATTAAAAGTAATTTGGGACTTTTATGTTTTAATCATCATGTATACTGCCAGTGTAAAGTCTAGAAACCTTTGACAGAAAATACTCCTATAGTTGAAAAAGATTTGCTTGCTAAGAAATTGTTGACTTATAAACAATATTTACACCAAACAACCAAGTAAGAAATAATTAAACTTCAAGGTCAAGCGAGAATAGTCACTGGATAATTTCTTACCAATTACTTATGATATGGTAGACAAGGTTTAGCACACCAACACTAGGAAGACAAGGCCTTGAATTTGCACTTGCTTTGTCATCTTTCCTGGAGCCACAAGGTACCTGCTAGGATTCGATTCTCAGTTTGGTTGAGATTTTGTTACAGCACAAAGTCAAAAGAAATTAGAGGAGTACACTGAAAGGAGAAACCTGGTGAAGATGGTATGGACATACCTCGTTGCCTGAGCAGCCTGTAATTGGTGAGCCGCGAGCTCTGTGGCACACAGCTGCCTAGAGCACAGGTATTCTTCAGGTTTCCAAGGAGGCCAAGATACCTAGCACCAAGTTTGAGGAGCCTTTAGCACCACTGGCTTTCCAAAGCTAACTCTGCCTATAAACTCTCCCCAACCTCTGTGGGTGGGTGTGGGGGAACTGTTACTGCTGGCACTGACCCTTCTGGCAAGCATATCACTGCTAATCAAAAACTCAAGGCCCTGTGGTAGCCAAGCATAGTAGGCACGGCAGACTCATCTTGAAAAATGAAATTTTCTGCAAGGTATGGGAGTGAAAAAGTCAGAGCAGCTTTGCTCAAGCAAATAAAGATGTGGCACTGTGGGTGGGGGGCAGGGCACAGTTCAGTGCAGAGGCCCTGCCCAGCAGGGAAGCACAGCGTCCATCCTCTAGGACTGGAAACAACCCAAAAGATGACAGCAAAGGAGCTGTGTGTTATGACTCATTCCATTAGAGGAGCGTTCCTGGAGGACAAGCAGTTCCTCTTCCAAGTCTGAGTTTAAAACTTACTTTTTAAAGAAAAATATAAACAGCAACAATCTGTGTGGTAAAAGGATACAATGGCCAGCATTATGCTTAGGATTCCACAAGCTGTTATGGAGATGAGCATCACCTCATTTTTATACTCAGATATATACTCATACTCCAAAAAAGATGAGAAGTGACCTACAAGGGAATAATAATGATAATAATAATAACAATAATAATAATAATTAATAATACTAGCAATGGTGAGAGTCCCTATTGAAAGAAATGCAAAAATTGGGCTAATCTCTTGCAACATGCCTGCAGATTCCACAGAAAACTCCATTAATATTTTATAGGAGCTTCAGATAAGGTGGTCACTGTTTCTTCACAGCCAGTTTAGTTTCCCAAAATATTAGAAGCTAAACTTCATTGAAGGAATACAGAAACACTTATGACAACTTTAGAACATGGTATACATTCCTAAGCATGGGAACCTGTCCATACACAGATAACATTCTGAAATATTCTTGATGACATGTAGGCCACCCCCAAAGTCGCTATTCTATGCAATGCCAGTGTTATGGTTTATGTCTAGGTGTCACCCCAAAGTCTCACACAATCATGGGGCAGGGACTTCTAGAGTTTGAGACTTGATCCATGATCCCTGGGATTATGTGTTTTAGTACTGATAAGATTATGGGTCTGAATATTGCTGGGAATTACAGGTGTGGCCTGAGGTGGATAGGCTAAGGCAGAGAGCCTGATATAATATAGAGACAGATTTATGCTGTTGCTCTCTGCTCCCCTGGTTGGTCGGTTGCCTCTGTCACAATTGCTGCTGTTCTGCCACCAGGAACTGGATGCTCTCTGCCCTGTTCCACTCAGCCTTGAGCCAGCCAAATATAGACTGAAACCTCCAGTAACTATGAGCTAATAAATCTTTCCTTTCTTCATTTTGAGTGTCGGGTATTTGTCCCATCGAGGAGCGAAAAGTAACTAAGACAGCCAGGATACAGAGGAACATTTCCCGATCTACACGCCTTTAGCATCTCTATCCCATGCCTTCCCAAGTCCTTGGATCCCAGCCTGGAAAGTTATTGTTAATTTCTCCTGATGTTGTAGCCTTGTGTTTCTCAAAGTATTCATCACTCCTGGAAAGATAAGCCTCTATGCACAGGAAAAGAGGTAGGGTCTTGCTCAGGTGGCTGGCTTGGGCCCAAATCCACAAGATGGCAGAAGTAATACCTTGGCCCCCATATTGGTCATAAATGGCTCGATTACCTCCCACCAGCTACTGGACCACAGGTGGACATGTGATTCAAGCCTCACAATCAGAATGTCCCCTGACCTGTGCAAGTTTCCAGGAGAGACCACAAGTTAGCCTTCTTATATACCTCAACATGTTACACATGAGCCCTCAAGTCATGGGTGGCTATTTCCCACAACATGATTCATAGGACAGGAACTTGAACAGAAGTAGAAGTAAAATTTTATTTTTAGACAAGGTGGATTGCAAGCCAAGACTAATTAAAAGAGCCAAAACAGTTCTCTACAATTTTGTAGTTGGAATAATCCAAGAAGAGATAAGAAACATAAATATATGTGTGCCAAATACCAGTTTACCCAACTATATCAAACAAATATTAATAGACCTGAAAATCAAATACACATAAGACAATTGTAATGGGGGATCTCAACTCCCCCAACTGTCACAAATAGACAGATGAACTAGAGAAAAAATTGACAGCAAAATATTAGAACTGAATCAAACTTTTGAACAAATAGACTGAGTAGATATGTAGAGTGTTCCACCTCACAAAATCAGAATACACATTCTTTCTAAGCTGCACACAGTATATTCTCCACAACAGACTGCATGTGAACCATAGAATATGCTTAAATGAATGCGATATATGTCAACTTATCTCTGAATATTATCATCTGGTAGTGCATTGACATTGGAAATCAATGGCAAAATAAGCCACAAGAACTTCACAAACAAATAGAAATTAAATAATTCCCTACTGTACAACCAATTTGTCACAAGCAAAATTGAAAAAGAAATTAGACAGTATGTATAATTAAATAATAATGCCAATGCAATGTATCAGAACTTACAGGAAACAATGAAAGGTGTTCTATAAGTTTAGTGATTCTATTCACACTAGATTTATAGTGGTGAATGCCCATGTCAGGAAAAGAGGGCAAGATTAAACAAGCAGCTCAATGTTGAACCTAAAGCTTCTAGTAAAAAAAAAAAAAAAAAGGTAACTAAAACCAAAAGTTTGTACAAGGGAGAAAATTATAAAAATCAGAACAGAAATTAATGTAATGGAGACCAGGAAGACAATACAAAGAATCAATGAGTCAAAGCTTTGGTTCTATAAAAGATTAAATGAAATTGACAAGTCTTCAGCTAATATTATCAAATAAAGGAAAAAAGACTTAAATCCAAGCAGTTAGGAATAAAATTGGTGAAATGACAACAGATCTTGCAGAAATCCAGAAGATCATCAATACCTAATGTGAGAACATATATTCTACAATAATGAAAAATGCAGAAAAGTAGACGGATTACCAGATACATATGAATCACCAATGCTGAATAAAAAGATTTAAAAATTGCAAATAAACCAGTATCAGTCAACAAAATTAAAGATGTAATTAAAAACCTACCAACAAAGATAAGTTCAGGCCCTGATAGATTCACTACTGGATTTTAAAGAAATTTAGAGATGATCTAATACTGATACTTCTCAAACACTTCAATGTAATTGAAATGGAAGCAATATTTCCAAATTTATTCCTGGATGCAAGCATTGCCCAGATACCAAAATTTGAGAAGGTCCAACCAAGAAAGAGAATTACAGGCCAATATCACTAATGAACTTAGATACAAATATTCTCAATAAAATATTAACCAAAGGAATGCAGCAAGTAGAAAAGATTATAAGCCATGAAAAAATAGAATTCATCCCAGGGGTTCAGGGTTGGCTCAATATATGCAAATCAATAAATTTAAGCACCATATTAACAGAGCCAAGGATAAAAACCATATAATCATATTAATATAGACAAAGCTTTTTACAAAGTCCAACACCTCTTAATGATATAATGAAAGAGAAAGAAGCTCCTGAAAGTGAAGAAATAGCTAGGATGAGGGAAAGAAGAAAAGAAAGAAAAAAGGTAAAAATATGTATGTATATGCACAGAATAGCTGGGATAATTATACTGCTGATATCTACTAGTTTATTGAAAGGGGCAGTTAATGTTTCATTTATTTTCTTCTTTATAATAATCATTAATAAATTCCTATCATCTTGTTTATTAAAATACTTTATCATTTCTAATGATTTTTGTCATTTTTTATTCGCTTCAAGAAAATAAAGATGAAAATAATAAAATCCCACAGAAAATTGTGATAGTATTTATTGGAATCTGACAAAAAACCATCTATAACAAAAGAACAGCCAACACCATACTAAATGGGAAAAGACTGAAAATTTTGCTCTGAAATGAGGAACTAGACAAAGATACCCACTGTCACCACTCTTATTCCACATAGTTCTGGAAACATTAATTACATCAATGAGGATAGGCAAAGAAAAGGTTAAAGTAACATTATATGATGTCATGCGACTATATAAAGAAGATCCCAAAGGCTTCACCAAAAGACTTCTAGACTTAACAGCCAAATTCACCAGTGTAGCTGGATACAAAGTCAGCACTCAAAAATCAATAAACTTCCTGTACATGAATAACAAACACACTTGGAGAGAAACTGGGAAACCGTGTCTTTCACAATAGCACCTAAAATAATGAAATACATAGGAATCATTCTAAGAAGCAAAGTAAGAGACCCCCATATTGAAAACTATAGTACACTGAAAAATGAGACTGAATAGGATATCAGAAAAATGGAGAGGTATGCATTGCTCTTGGGTGGCAAAAAACAATACAGTGAAAATGGTCATACTTACACATTGTTATACATATTTAATGAAACCCAAATCAAAATTTCAACAGCATATCTCACAGAATTGGATAAAACTATTGTAAAATTCGTTTGGAATGAGAAGAGACTTAGTTTAGTAGAGGCAATTCTGGGCAACAAAAGCAAAGCAAGGAGCTTGAAGTTATACTACAGAGCTACTATGACAAAAATATCACAGTACTGGAAAAAAAAGAAAAAATTCTGAGGATCAGTGGAATGGGTTAAATGATGCAGAAGTAACGCTAAACACTCTCTGCCACATTATCTTTGACTAAAGAGCTAAATATCTTCACTAGAGGAAAGATATTCCCTTTAATAAATCATGCTGGGAAAACCCGCGTTCCACATGTCAAAAATTAAAACTAGATCCACACCTCTCACCACACACTAAACTAAAGTTGAATCTGATCCAAGTTCTAAATATCAAAGCAGAAATACTATATTTGCTGAATGACATAATAGGTAGAACTTTTAAAGAAATTGGTGTAGGCAAGGACTTTCTAAACAAAACTCTGCTTGCACAGGAACTATCACAAATAATCAACAAATGGGATATCCTCTTGTTAAAACGCTTTTACATAGCAAGAGAAATCAACAGAGTGAAAAGACAACCACAGAACGAATGAAAAAATTTGCCAGCTGTTCCTAAGACAAAGGCCTAGGATCCACAATATGTAGTGCACTCATAAAAGTAGACACCCCCACAGATTTAAAGATTTATCAAAAAATGCGCACCTGAAATAGACACTCCTCAGATAAAGAGAAGAAATCCCAATTAAACATATGCAAAAAGTTCAACATCACTGGTCATTGGAGAGATACAAATTAAACTAAAGCTGAGATTTCATTTCACTCCAGAAACAATGGCTGTTACCAAGAAATCAACGAATGAAAGCTGTCCGGTAAAAAGAACCTTCTTCATTGTTGGAGGGATGTTAACTGGTGTATCTACTATGAAAGGCTAGCCAGATAGCTCAGTAGACTAAAGCATCTGCTTAGGTAGAGCACAGTGCCTGGGTTTGATTCCTGGCATGCCATGCTGGCACCACCCCACCCCCAGGCTCTGCTGAGATGGTGACTGAGACTGTACGTGGTGGCATATGCCTGCAATCCCAGTGTTTGGGAGGCTGAAAACAGGAGAATCACTATGAGTTTGAACTGTGTAGAGACCCTATAGCCACCATAGACCCTATCCTAACGCCAAAAAAAAAAAAACAAGAAACATGGTAACCACTAGGAAGATAGGAAGATCAGGGTGGAGATTTCTCTAAAAGCAAAAAGTAGAGGTTCTATTGGACTCAGCTATTGATCTTCTTGGTATCATTCCAAAATACTTAAAAACGTAATAGCACAGTAACATAGCACAGTTTGTAGTAGCTAAATCTTGGAAACATACCAAATTCCTACCAGCTGAAAAATGCATAAAGAAGATGTGGGGTTTTTAAAAAATATACAATTGAGTACTATTTACCCATAAAGAAGGGTAAACTTGAGAAAGTTCTAGGGAAATCAATGTGCCTTGAGATTATATTGTCAAGTGAAATAAATGGAACACATTTGTGTAAATATCATAACATTTCTTTGGTGTGAGAAACTGAAAGCGTAAATAAGGACCAAAGGCTGGAACATTGTGAAACAGGGAAAAAAGTGCTCAAATAGGCAGGGAAATTCAGGATGGGTAGGGGAAAGAAAGGAAGGGAAAAAAAGAACAAAATGAGAAAAGAAGGAAAAAACTGAAACAAAGTTTTGTCAATAGGCGGGGGAGCAGTGTTGAAGGAAGGGCAGGGAAAGGGAGAAATCAGTCAAGATACCCCATGCGCAGGTACAGCGTCTCCGTGATGAGTGTGCTCATCATGTATTCCTGAAATGTACCAATAGGCTTGATTAATTAAAAAAAAAAAATAAAGTAGTAGTGGCTCGGCTTTGAAAAATCCTGTAAACTATCATTGTATGCAAAATAAATAGAATTGCAATTCGTTCTTCTCAGATTCCCACGTGCGTGTACATGCTAATGCTGCCTCCTGATCAACTTTAGGGGAAATTTTTAATGATGCTGTAGAGGTCCTTTGCTTTTGCATGGATGAGTTCATAACTAAGATACGTTTTTCCATCACAAGGGCTGCAGCTTGACAGGAGGGCACAGAAGGCCAAAGGCAGCAGCTGGCCCAGGTGGAAATGAGTCATGCTGTGGGAGCATGAGGCGGTCACAACCCTTCCTCTCAAAGGGTTGGCAGGACTGAAGCCTGGCGCTGATGTGGCGGGAGTCGGGAGGGCGAGTCATGAACTGCGCCCTTGGGGTGCCGTCAGACAAGGCAGGTGCTGGGATGGTCAGGAGGATGGGCCGGCACACTGTCCTCTGGCTATTCCAGCAAGCAGCTCTGTTTCCTTGCTAGGCAGTCGGCAGAGACAGCAAAGGTCCCCAGCAAGTTTGGTGAGAGTTCTCCAAAAGCCTGGTTCCCCAGCAGTGAGCAAGGTCCCAGGGGTGAGACCTGGGGTCAGTAGGCCCAGCTCTCAGAGCCAACTGACAACTCACTCACCACTTCAGACAACAGACTTTCTTTGCTTTTAAAAATCTTCTCAGGCTACACTGAGACTTTCTTTCATCTCTTGAATATTCATTTTCCCAAACATTAATCTCTCTTCTCCTCACATCTTCCAAGCACTGAAAACTCACAGGCATTTTACATTTTGTGAAAAATGGTCTTGTAAAACTGATTAATGTTCAAAGTAAAGAAAAAAAAAAAAAGAAAAGTAAAGTAAACTCAAGCAATATAGAAATGCAAAAGAAGCTAAAAGCGGCCCATAAACTTTTGACTGGCTGTGTACACTTACAATTCCACAGCTCTCTGGGAGGCTGAGGCCAGAGGACAACAAGTTGGACCCCAACTTGGACAGTGACTTTGGAAACCTTGTTCCAAAATAAAAGATACAAAAGACTGGAGATGCAGCTCAGAGCAAAGGCCTTGGATTCCATCTCCAGCACTGAAAAAACAAAGAACAAGTCTGCTTATCTAACTAGACATACCTTTATGCACATATTGACTTTTAAATTATAATTTTTCATTGCAAAAATGCTTGTAAACGTATCCCAACCATTTTTCCATGGCCACTTGTGTAACATTACTATATTTCTACTGTGAGACCAATCTCTAGCATTCTACAAACCTTGAAACCCTAAAAGAAACATTCAACAGTAAGCGCTGTTTGCCCCTTCCTCCAGCCTTGAAACTACTGTTGTGCTTTCTGTCTGAGTTGGACAACTTTAGGAGCCTCATACAAGAGGAATCGCACAAAATATATCTTCTGTTGACTGAATAATTTCACTTAATTCCTTCAGTTGTGTATGTGTTTCAGCCCATGCCAGAAACTCCTTCTGTTTCCAGAGTACCACACCAATGTATAGATGCATCACATTTTGTTTAACCATCCCTATTGTGATAGATACTAGGACAGTTTCCATGTTTTTGTTATTATGAGTAATACTGCTAGAACCACAGTTATACCAACATGAGGTTGATGTTTACATGGGTTCTGTACATGTAATGAATACAAGTGAACCTTATATTTTGTTTTCTGACCTGCATTTTAAAGACAACAATTTGCCCTTGATATCCTTCTAAATTATTATTATTATTATTATTATTATTATTATTATTATTATCGTGGGATCAGGGTCCAAACTCATGACCTTGCATTTGTCAGGCAGGCACTTGTGCCACGGAGCTATTTCCCTGGCCCCGATCTTTCTAAATTAATATCAGAGAACTGCTTCTTCCGGTTCCAGGTGCTTGGCAGCTGCAGTTTACAGTGCAGTTATGGCCAAGTCCAAGAACCATGCCACGCACAACTAGTCCCCAAAATGCCACAGAAATGGCATCAAGAAACCTTGGTCACAAAGGTATAAATCTCTGAAGGGGGCATGATCCTAAGGAGCATGCATTTTGCCAAGAAGTACAAGAAGAGTTTCAAGAAGATGCAAACAAATTCTAAGGCCATGAGTGCACATGCCAAGGCTATCAAGGCCCTTGTCAAGCCCAAGGAGATCTAACTCAAGATCATCCCAAAGGAAATAAACAATGGGCTCACTCCACTTGCCTATATTGCTCACCCCAAGCTTGGGAAGTGTATCTGTACCCACATTGCCAAGGGTCGCAGGCCTTGCTGGCCAAAGGCCCAGGCTGTAGCTAAGGCCCAGGCTCCAGCTTCTGGTCCAGCCGAGGGTTCCAAAAGTGCCCTGGCTCCCAAAGGTGCCCAGGCCCCCAAATGTGTCCAGGTCCCCATGAAGACTCCACAGTAAAAGCCTCTTATCTGCTGATGTAAAAACAGAAGGACTGATCTGCCCCTGGGGTGCCATCTCTGAGGTGTTGGTGTCTTGTGCTCGTTGTACAAATAAACCTGAGTCAGGGGCTGGGGAGATAGCTCCGAGACACAAGTGCCTGCTGGGCAAGTACAAGGTCGTGAGTTCGAACCCTGGTCCCACCAAAAAAAAAAAAAACCTGAGTCAGGGGAAAAAAAAGAGAGAGACCTGTGTAATAAGTTTTACTTAATGTGTTATTATGAAATATCTTAAATATGCAGAAGAGCTAGAAGATCAGTAAAATAATCACTCCATATTTACTAACTACATTTAAAAGCTGTTTATATTTTGCTCTATTGGCTTTATTTATTTTCTAAATGCTTCCTGAAGCAAATACATTTTGTCACATGGCCACAATGCTATTCTCATGTCTAAGAAATTAAAATTCATGATAGGTTTGCTCTCATCAGTATTTTGTGTATATATATATATATATATATATATATATATATATATATATACTTTTCTTGAAATAAAAACCGTGGTACCAAACACATTAAAGAGAGTGCACACTTGCTTTACGTCACGTTCACAACTTTTAATTGCCAAATAAAGCTTAAGATTTTGTGGCAGGGCCAGCGAGATGCTTAACAGTCTAAAGTACCTGCTTAGGCAAGCTTAGGCAAGTGCACAGGGACTGCAGTTCAATCCCTGGCAACACATGTGGTGTTAGACCTGCCCCCGCCCCTGCAGTGGGCTGAGTCTCGGGCCACAAAGAAAAAAAAGATTTTGTGACAGATCCTTTTTGTCCACAGAACGTTACTCATTTGAGTTTGGAGCTACTGAGGTACCAACAGCCTATGTGGAACAAGTCTGTGTGCTTCCCGCTGCACATGGATGGATTACTAAGCTCACTGATTATACTTTGTCCTCAAGGTAGGGACCATATACTTTCCCTATTGGATTTAGTTTCCTCATTTGAATATGTAAAACATCTTATGTTTCAAAACTCAAACAAGGTGAAAAGTCAGACTGAGGGACCACCCACTCCCTACCCTGTCTCCTCATTCTTCATGCACCTGCATCTTAGGGGAGATGCTACTCAATGGCTTCCACTTCATTTTCCTTCACTACATTTTGACAGCTGATATGTCAATCATATTGTATTTGGATTCTTTCTTATTTTTCCTGCGGTACATGGGACTGATCCCCGTGCTTTTGCATGGAGCTAAATCCCAGACCTCGCACAACCTTTTTGTTTTGTTTCATTTTTTTTTGAGGCAGAGCCTTCTTAAGTTTCCCAGCCTAAGCTTGAACTTGGGATCCATCTACCTTTATTTCTACTGAGCTGGCACTACAGACATGTATGACTAGATGCATGTATTCTTATTTTTCCTTCTTTTTTCTCTCTCTTTTTTTTTTTACATCAAAGGGGATATATTATATATACTTTTCCATACCTTGTTTTTCTGTTCTACATTAACACATAAGGAATATTTTCTTTATTGCTGCATAATAGAATTTTTAAATTTACTTTATCTTTTGGTTTAGTCTTTTACTGTTTCCTAGGTCAGTTCAGTTATTCATAATGATTGTATTCATCATAGGGAACTGGTGCCTGAGCACCCGATATACCTTGATTGTTTTCTTCCCCATTTCTCTCCCCTCCACTCATCCCCTCTTCCCATTTGCTGTTTATAAAGCTTTATTTCAACTTTATGCTTCTTTTCTCTTTTTTTTCTTCTCCCTTTCTTTCTCCCTCTCCCTCTCAAGGGAAATAAATCAGACACACATGTGTAAATACTGCATTATCTCTCCAGTGTGAGAAACGGAAAGTGTAAATGAGAGCCAAAATGTATAACGGAAATTGTGAAACAGGAAGCAAATGCTCAGTAGAATTTTTATTATTATTATTTATTGTTTTTTAGCCAGAATCCTAATGATGAACACTGGGGTTGTTTTCCTTCTATTGAAATTTTTAAAAAGTCAAAATGCATAAAGTTGTGCTATTTGGAGGTATGTGTTTAAGGTCATATTAAATGGAAAAAACAAGGTTAAGAAGTTTAGAAATACTTATGATGTTGTTAAATATGACCAGATTTTCCTGAATTGAGCTGTACTACTTTGCTTTACTATGAGCAATGTCGGAGAATGCCAGTTTCTCTATGGCACTACCAGCATAATGTGTTGCCAAGGTTGGATTTTTACCATTTGACAAGTGAGGAATGAAGTCTCATTTTCAAGAGGTTTAGGTTTTTTTTTTTTTTCTAGAATTCTCCTTATATAAAACACCATTACAGTAGAATTTAGACATCCAGTGTGGAGTGTCAGAAATGTTATAAGGTGCTCACTTTGCAGAGTCAGTACCTCCTCAAGGTGAGGCCTCTTTCCCCCTCCAAAGAACAGATATGCTCTAATTCATCTTCACTCAAGATAGCTTATGGCATAAGTTTTCCTATGTTAAAGCACACTAGATACGAGTGAAACCATCCTGGGCTCACCAGAAATTCATTAGAGCCAACAACCAAGCCCAGCCTGTGAGACTGCCCTGGGCCCAGCGGAAACTCATTCAACCCAGCAAAAAGGCTCGGCATGTGAGTGGAACTTCATCCATTAGATAGGCTCAGTGTTGAAAACTGCAGCAGAACTACTGCAGAAAGACTATAGACAACAACCACCCAGCTGATCCAGGAGCAGAACATCTTGCCAGAGTGGCACAGCAGGTTCACCTCCAAAGGCTGAGGCATGAAGAAATGGAGCTCAGCAGCCAGACCCAAGCCACATCCATCTGGTTGAGTTTGAATTTGGTAGATTCAGATATGGTGCTAAGGTAAGAACTCTGCCAAAGCTCTACACCAAAGGTAAGAAGGAAGAGCTATACAAAATGTCAAAGAGAAGGAGCAAAATGCACTCTCAAGCCCTAAACCCACCCAGAACAAATGCAGGAGACAATACCATAGAAGAAATTATAAATTGCACACCTGAAATCTCTGACATAATAATAGCTAAAGCACAGAGATAACTGCAGAAAAGCATAGAAGAAATCGAATCAGAAATAATTTCTGAAGTAAAAAAAGAAATGATAGATATAATGGAAGGAGTATTAAGAGCTTCTAAAGAAGACACCGATAAAAAATAGAGTAGAATAAAAAATGATGGAATCCTTAAATGAGTAATATAGGAAAGTAGTAGAATGCATGAAACAGATTCAAAGTGCTATACAAGAAATTAAAATATGAATCACAAGCTGGCAAAAGCATTTCAAAGAAAGTGAAAATAGACTTTCAGACTTTAAAGACACCATTGCAACTAGAGAAAAGGTAGGAAAAGATCACTTGAAAACAACTAGGATACAAGAAAAAATAGTTCAGCATCTGAAAGATGATGCAAAGATGAACAACATGAGACAAATAGGTATCAGTGAGAAAGAAGGAGTCAATATAAATGATATAGAAAGAACATGGACAGAAGTAATAGCAGAAAACTTCCCAAATATGGCAAAACAATATGACATTCAGGTAACCAAAGCATGTGAAACTCCAAATAACATCAACCCAATTAAAACCATACTGGACATATAATAATCAAGATCCCAGAAATTCAGCACAGGAACAGTATACTACAAGCTGCTAGAGAAAGGAAACAGATCACGTTTAAAGGAAAACCCTTTGGAGTAATCTTCCATTTTAGTCAAGAAGACCATGGAGCAAAGTTCTTCAAGTCTTGCAAGAAAACAAATTCCAACCCAGACTGATATGCCCTGCAAAACTCTCTTTTAAGTTCCATGGAGGAGTGAAATACTTGCAGAACAAAGAACAACTGAAGAATTTCATGATGACAAAGCCAACCTTGCACAGTTTACTAAATGATATCCTAAAGAGGGAGGAAAATGACCACAACTCCATGAAGGAGAATGGAAAGAACCCACCATATACAGCAAACAATTAAACACAGGAGAAAAACAGGCATACAACAGCAGTTTTTCATCTATTCTTTTGTATACAGCAGCAAAACATTTCCATCAGCATATTCTACAAATGGATTTCTCCTGCACCATATGGTCATGATTCTGTCTGGGTCTACAGGGTGGATATCAAGGAAATAGCAGTATCTCAGTCCCACAAGTGACACCTGGCCACCAGTAAGCATCATGGACACTATCCATGTCCACAACATACTAGAACTTTGCGATATCCTATCCCCAAACTGTTAGAAGTTCTGGTCATATATTTGCCATTCCATTATTTATGTCATGTTTTATTCTTAGTATTTCTTTACTACCATGGAAGCTTTTTATTAGTTGATATATTTATATCTATTAACCTATTCAAATACTATGTGAATACTCTGAATTGATTACAGATTCATACATATGATACACAACCTTCTGGCCTTTAAGTTGGACCCACAATTTGATTTGAATTTTCGAGTATTATTTTGAAATATTTAACTTTAATTAATTTTTAATTAATTTTCTGAATATGCAATTGTATTTTTTGTTTTATGATTCATACTACATGTTTGACTTATAAACTACTTATAAGACATGGTATGATATTTTCTCCTAGTATTAGAAGCTTTAAAAAGAACAAAAATATTAAATATATATATGTATACACAAGAGAGGATAGATATACAGGTACTTTCTCTTAGTTCATTGAGAATAAAAGTTTGTACTAGTATTTAGACAAGATATCAGGTCTGCATCTTATCTTCTGAATAAGTACTATGAAGACAACACTATACATTGTATTAAGTATTGCAATCATCCTACTAACTTGTTTTGAAACTGTTCCATTGCTATATTATCTTTTTTTCTCATTGAAATGAGTAAAAATTAAAAAACTAAAAATAAAGCACACCAAACTTTATTTTATTTATGAACTGATTTCATTTCTCTTGTAGGTGAGATTGTTCCTTTTGTCTTTTTTCCCCAAATTTTTGTTTGTCAATTAATCAATCTCTTGTGTCTGATATAAGCTGGAGCTATTTTCTCTGTCATTTTAAACCACTTACATTATTTTTTCTACAGTGTAAAGTATTTTAGTTTTGACCAAACTATATGTGTTGTTGTATTGCTTCTGAATTGTGTCATTCCTACAAAAATGGTGCTATTTTTAGGCTATTTCAGAATGCATCAGTATTTTCTAGTATTTATCTTGTTTCTCCATATTTATCTTGTGGAGAATTTTGTCTCCCCACCATTTTGAGCTTGTTTTTAGGTATGATGTAAGATAGAGAATCAAGGTTATTTTCCAGTTATTTCAATTCTTTACTTAAAAATGCTCATCATTTACTCAAGTATCTAAGATTCCACTTCAGCATATATTTAATTTCTAGATGTCTATGGATTTATTTCAGGAATGATTTAATCAAATGTGTTGCCTTTTATGCAGAGTCACACTGCTTTAGTTAGACAGAATAGTATGCCTCACTCTCTGGTCGAGTTTGCTATCTGATCTTTTTACATTTCCCAGATTTTTCTGTTATTTAATTTATTGTATATACAATTTGTAATGAACATACTTAGCTCAAAACCACAATGTTTTGGCCTTTCTCATTGAGATTGAGTTAAATTTATCAGTCAGTGCTGAAAGACTTAATATTTTTGCTATGTTAAAAGCTCCTACCTTCCCCTCAAAACTGTCAATTTTTGTGTCAAGCTTATTTCAGAATTGCTGACAATTTTTTCAATGTAAATTTTCCACAAATATTTTAAATTTATGCCATAGTAGACTATCTTTTATAGCTTTTGTTAATTTTGATGGGCTTTTCTCTTCCCATTTCAATCTAGTAGGTCACTGTGTATATTAAGACTATTGTTTTTATGTTAATTTTGTATACAACTAACCACCTTGCTGGATTTTCTTATTGCTAGAATTTGTTTTGGGGTCTTCTGTGTTTTCAGAGTTGTCTACATCCACATCATACTGGTCAGTTCTTCACTTCTGGGACAAAATTTTGACATATACAATGTCAAAGAGAAAGTGTTCATGTTGGTTCATAGTGCCAGAGGATTCAGTCCGTCATCAGCTTCAAGGCAGAAACAGCTAGGTAGAAGGGTGTAGTAAAAGGAAACTGTTCACCTCCTGGATGCCAGGAAGCCAATGGGGGGAAAGAGGCAAAAGCAGACTCTAGTAACTTCCTCTAGTGCAGCCATACGTCCTGGTAGCCATTTTAGTTAGGAACACATCTGCAGATTGACCAGGAGATGAGGGCAGCATCCTTATGATACAATGGATTTTTATAAACACCACCTCTGAACACCTGGGACTTTAGGGAACATTTTATATGTAAACAGTAGCACGTATCATTGACAAAACAGATTTTAACCTCTTTTTTTCTTCCAAATTCCATGTCTTTAATTTTTTTTTTCTGATTACACTGGTCAAGAAATTCAGAATAGTACTTTATAGATGAGAGGAAATGGACATCCTTCGCTTATCCAGGAGAGGTCACAAAATGAAAAAAACCTTTATAGAGTGAATGGTGGGTACCTGCACAGAAGACCCAGCAGGCAGCTCCTTTCTTCCTTCTTTGTCTGCCTCTCAATATACAAAGACAGTCATGCAACTCATAATTTGGTGCTAATTATTTCTGGTCATGGCTATCTAAAGGAAACTCTGCAGAAAGAGGTCCTCTGGAGATTTCTCCTCTTTTTCTCAAAGATGCCTTCTGGAAATTTCTCCTCTCTTCTGTTTCAGTGTACCTTCTTCACTTTTTATGTCTGAATATAAAGGGGTAAGGACATAATGTCTGAGCCAAGACAGCAACCTCACACTATGAAGCAACAGGCCAGCATGCAATTTGTTTATTATGAGACAGCAGTATGAGACTAGAGAAACAAATACATAGAAGCCTGAGGACTTGACACTGCTGGGTAACACCTAGGAATATGCATCATTATGGAGTAAATAATAGAAATCTATAGCTTTATGAATAATTATTGAAATCAGTTATTGTCAGTCTATAGGGGAATCAACTTAATACAGGACACATAATTTATAGGATTATTTTATAATGTTAACCCAAAGAATCAAATGGAGAAGTGTGTAGGCAATATGTCCTGCACTAGAGATCCAAAGAATCCACCTGAAGACCTGGAATTCATGGCCATGTCCAGCTGGAGACCTAGAGCCCATGGCAAAGCCCTCCATGAGGTCAGCTGGATGCCCAGAACCCATGATGATGTCACATGCAAATCTGCATTAAGGATCTGCACAGGAAAGGCCAAAAGGTCAGAGGTGAAAGGTAGAAAGTCTGCACCAATGAGGTTAAAGATCTGTGCCAGCAGGCTGTCATCTGCACCAGATCCAGGAAGCAACAGTCAAGGTAGGGTCTAGACTTCCCTGAAAAAAAACACAATAACCCTTCACAGCAACAGCAAGAACCTAAGCTCTTATGAAGATGAGAACCGTTGAGTTCACATCAAGAAACCCAGAGCAACAAGCTTCTCCAGCGGAATCAACAACCCATCCTCTTCCCCTCCAGTTCTTCTTTTTATGCTGCTAGCGATAATCCTCAGGTGGGCCTTTGGCACACAGAACCTCGCTGATTGAGTTCTGCTTCGTATTACAAGTTGACCGTTAGTTAATCCACCACATAGGTAAAAACCAACTATTTGATTCATCACAATAACCCAATGAGGTCTTTCTCTTATTATCAAAGCTCAGGCCCTTGGCTAGTCTTAGAATCCACAGTGCTGGAGCCTGGCCCAGGTGCTGGCAAACCTAAGCAGCTGCTGCCTTGGGAGCCAAGAGGCAATTGTGCTTTGGTCCTAAGTTGGGGTAGTCAAGAACAAAAGAAGTCCAATGCACAGTTTCCAGACTGCCAAGTCCATCTGGCTGACATGTTATTAACATTTTCATTTTTTGACAGTTAAGAAATGTGACCTGTACAGTCTAACTTGGTAGTAAATAATGAGGCTGGGATTAGACCCAAGGTCTGATCAACAGGCTCATTCTCATATTCTCATTCTCTCGCTGAAAGGTCCCTCCTTCTCTCCATGGGAGGGAGCAAGGATGCTTCCCTCCATGTAGAACTATTTGGCCATCAAAGATATGTTAAATTACTGAAGAGGGAGTGGACACACATATTGTATTGTGATTACGAAGGGACTTTGGCTTTTAAGGAAGATATTGGTCAAATTTTGGATTTGTTAAATATGCAATATAATAGATTAGTAATGCATTCTGGTCCTCTGACTCTCAGGAGGAAAAACTGAGCTGCTTCCACTTGCTAGTCTGGCATAAACTGAGCTCAAGTCACACCCTATAGTAATTATGACACACAGAAAAAGAAAAAAAACACTTTTAAAATTATGGTGTTAGACACAAACTCATTGTGCACATTGACCCCAATCACAGAGAACAAAAACAAAGTTAAGTTACTTGACAATGCAGCCCAAGGGAAAGTAAAATCAAAGAACAATTAAGTTTGCAATTTAAGAAGCTGTAGAGTGGTGGGTCTCTAACCACTTGGACTCTACTTCAAAAGAGGAACACAGTGCTCAAGAGATTGAAGAGCTTTTTTTCCCCCCTCGAAAAATATATCTGGATGGATATTGGCAGTGTGGAAGCATACATTCTTTCGTTGGATAAACGATAAATTAAAAACAAAAAGGAATTTTCATGAGACTCTAGTTCAAGCTGACTTTCATTTTACATGGCTACACAGAACAGCCCCAATGATACTGAGCTTCCCATGTTAACATATTGCCTGGCGGTCTCTAGACTATAGGAAAAGTAGTTCCAAGGATGATGGTGAGGCAGGATCACAGAGTCAGCTCTGTGCTTTCAGCAAAAATATATCAGTTCCCTCCATGTTGACAAAGACAACTCACCTTCCAGGCAATACTAAGTGTTAACCCATAAATCTTATTTTTTTAACTGTCCCTGGGATTTGGGGATGGACTATGTTTATGATAAAAGAATAGTATGTGTGTGTGTGTGTGTGTGTGTGTGTGTGTGTGTGTGTGTGTGTGTGTGTACAAGGGCAGCTTTTATTAAAGAACATGATTATCAAACATGTTTTAAAATGCAGTGGAGTTTATCTAAGATTGTATAAAAGAAAATACCAGAAATAGTGACTTAGAAAGTGTTATTCTAGGTTTTAGGAGGAAAAAAAAAATCATCCAATAAGCAAAAGATAAGAGATTTGGACCAATGCAAGAGACACAAAATAAGAAAGAAGAAAGAGATTCTACAAAGAGTTATGAGAGGAGAGACAGTAAAAATGACAGAGTAGTAGATGAAGGACTGGGGATGTGGCTCAGGAGTAGATCACTTACGTAGCATGTGCAAGGTTCTGGGCTCAGTCTCCAATATTGAAAAAAAAAAAAAAAAAAAGTAAAGAAGGAAGAGAGGAAGAAAGGGTGGAAGGGACAGAGCATGGCAGGATGAAGCAAAAAGAAAGGAAGAGAAAAAGCAAAGGGAAAAGGAAAAGCAAAGAAAAAAAACAGAAGAAATTTCTTCAGAGCTAGATCTAGCCTGGAAACAGTGATAAAATAATAGAAAAAACCTACAGAAACAGGGCAAAACAATTTAAAACTAAACCAAAATTAGTTTGATATCAGAGTCCTCAGACATCTCAATGTCATAAAAATGGCTTAAGTAAAAAAGAAAAAAATCCTTTTGCCAATGAATTTTATATCACCCCAAAACAATCATTATGTAAAATAGCAGTAGATTGATATTCTCAGGTACTGAAAATCTCTGAATTTCTGGTTTACAACCCCATTGTCTCTGTGGAGAAAAGTAACTGAATCAATTCTTTAGCTGACTGAACTGTGAATCAAAGTGAAGGATTCATACAAGTAAGAAAATTGGCAGAAAGGAAATTTTAGTGAACAATATAAGGAGTAAACCTGTTTATGTCCACTCTTTGGTAGAAGGTATGTAGTAAACTTTCTCAGAAATGTGTGCAAGCACACACTATAAAAATTCCTCTGTTTTACCAAGTGATGTTGACCTTTTAGAAATTTGATTTGGGGCAGTAGAAAAGGAAAGGCTACAAACTGCTAAATGCTTTAAATTCTTTTCAGCATTCACAGTGGGACCTGAGTAAATACTGAGCCTGTACAGAAGGAGCTATGCTCTGAGGTCAGGAAAGTGGATTGTCGTGCTTGATTTTGAAACTCTTTTTTTTTTTTTTTTTTTTGTCTTTTTGAAACAGGGTCTCGCTATGCAGTTCAGGTTGGCCTTGAGCTCATTTTTGTAGCCCAGGCTGGTCTCGAACTTGCACCGATCCTCCTGCCTCAGCCTCCCGAGTGCTGGGATTACAGGCGTGCGCCACCATGCCCGGCTTGAAACTCTTAAAGGTGTCGTAAGCATCAACCAGCTGTCATTGGGACAGCGATGGCAGGCACATCACTGTTCACAGGAACAATTTGTGACCAACGGGCCCGACAGGCAGAGGGCTCCATTCAGAGAGGGAGGAACTTCTGCATGGAGGGAAAGCAACTCCCCCCAGGACTTGGTGCTTGGCATAGCCAGACACCAAGTCTGAGGAAGGCTCTGTTCCTGGAAACCTCTGCTCCCAAAGGAGTGGGTTGATAGAATCATCCAATGGGCCATCACTCCTGGTCTGCTGAAAGGGGAGGCTCCACCCTCTCCCACATTTGTCCTATTTATTGCTCAGACTCCACATTTCAAACAGGATCCCTCTGTCCAACCTTATCTTGGGGACCCTGGTAGTTTCAGTGGGGAGTGCCATCTTTAGGGGCATGTGTGCTTGGATATTCTGACTCACCAGTGTCTCAGAGAGTAGGGCTTATGATTCTGGAGCATCCAAAAGGTAGCTCCATACAGGTGAGCTGGCTCACCACAGTCTTCCCTGCAAGTTTTCTCTCTGTCTCTCTGTCTGTCTCTCCTACTCTGTCTCTCTGTCTCTCTGTTTCTGTGTCTCTCACTCTGTCTCTGTCTGTCTGTCTGTCTGTCTCTCTCTCCTGAGTAATCAACTTGGGGCACTTCTTAGCCTAGGAAAAAGTGATGCCACTAAGCTATACTTCCTTCCCACTGCAGGTACTATCAAACATTTTTAAGGCGCTTGCATTTGCCATCACTGCATCTGGACGCCTCCTCAATGAGTCTGCCTGAGTTATATTTCACCTATGGCCGGCAGTGCTACATCAGACCAAGAAGCTGGCATGCTCCTTGGCCCTGTGCCACCATCTTCCCATCAGTCAGCATCTTCCCTGGAAACTTTTGAGAATCTCAAAGCATCTGGCAGTGCTTAGGGGGTTACTTTGGTGGCTTTTATGGGGCAAGCTGCAGGCTGTTACTCATCAGCAGATCCCACTCTGGAACTCTCCCTGTAGACATAACTTGAGCCACAACAAAAGCAGCCTCCTGTGAAGGGGCCAGCCTCATCCAAGACACCACAGCATTTTTGTCCAGCAGCAGCTGCATTCTCCCTTTTGGGCCATCTGTGCTAAGAATTTCTCATTTCTATGCCAGCCTGCGTATAAGCTGGACACCCCAACAGGAGCGTTGTATTTCTGCAGATGACCTGTTCATTGAAATAGGCCTTACTTCCAAGTGAGCCATGGCATGGGAAACTTCTAGTGTGAAACTCTCCACAGTGGACGTGGAGGAGCAAGGAGACATGGGAGGCAGTGTTTGATCAGAGACCAGTTTGAGGGTCTTGGGTAAGATGTGAAGCAGGGACTCACTTCTCCAGAGGTCAGAGTCCACACTTCCATGGGGATTCACTTCAAGCTTGCCCCAGTAACCTTTAAAAGTTGTTAGGTAACTTTTTATTATTGACATGGAATGTACAAAGAGTGTGAGGTCAAAAATTATCCTTTAGAAAAGAGAGTTATACTTTAAAATATGAATGAGTAATAAAGTATAAAGGCCTTACCTAAATCAATGAGTTTATTTACAACTACGTAATGATGGGGAAAAATGACAGAAAATGTCAATGTAGGCTACTAGGTATGAAAATGGTATCAGAGGGTAAGATGGATTAGGATTTATTTGTGTTTGTGATCCTGGGGCCTGAATTTAGGGTCTTCTCACTGAGAGACATCTTCAGCTTTTTATTATCATGTATTTTCAGACAGGGCCTCAGTAGATTATCCAGTCAATCTTGCAATCTTTCTGTCTCAGCTTCCTAGAGAGTTGGAAATATAGGCATGGGCCAACAGGCTCAGCTTATGAGTGTTATAATCTTGAAAACAATGGAGGATTTTCTACGAAAATATAAATAACTGAAAATGACTCAGAGTGAAGCTGAAAGTTAAATGGACCAATAGTCAGAGAAAGTCTTATCATGGCCTAAAGGTAGCTTAGGTGATTTTTGAGATGGGAGTTACTTTCCAAAAATGAATTGAATCCAAACGGTTTAATTAGCTAGCTTTCTCCCGTGTCAAGGTGGCAGAATTTGAGAGAAACACAGCTTTTTTTGCAGAATTTTAAAAATATCTAATAAACAGGGCCCAGTGGTACAAACTGTAATCCCAGCCCTTGGGAGACTGACATGGGAGGGTGACAATTCCAAAGATGCTCTGTACTACATACCAAGTTCAAAGCCAACATAGATGAATAGTAAGAACTTGCCTCAAAAAAACAAAACCTATTATTAAAATATTGAAAGAATAAAAATAAACAGTACCGATCAAGTTCATTTGGGCTATGCATCACAAAACAAACCTTAAAATACTAGCATGTCAAGTCAAGTACACTATTCAGAGAATAATACTGAGTGACAAATTGTTTCTGGAATGCAAAGATGAATTAATATTAAGCATGCTGTTAGTCCAGTCACTAGACTGGGATAGCTTCATTCAGATTAAACTTCACCTCTTACATGAAACAGGATGATTAGAATTCATCTTTTATGAAACAGGGTCAGAGAGCTATTCGCTGAACATAATACAATATCTTTGTTCACAACCAGCCCATGAAGATCTGAACTGAAATACAAGAGTCCTTCACCTTATAGCAAGAAGTGTGCCCCAGAAGTGTGGCATTATGGGTAGGCCAAATAGTTCAGCAGATTAAAGCAAATGCAAACAGGTACAGGGGCCAAGGGTGCCATCCCCAGGCCTGCAGTGCTGGCCCCACCCCCAGGGCATGCCGAGAGGCCAATTGAGACTGGGCATTGTGCAGGCCTGTAATCCCAGCTCTTGAAAGGCTATAAACCAGCAGATCACTACGAGTCCTATCTAGTAGTGAGACCCCTGCAGACCCTTCCCGAAAACACCAAAAAAAAAAAAAAAAGAAAGAAAGAAAGTGTGCCATCACTTTGGGTGTGCCATTCTGACCTACCATTTCTTTCTTTATCCCATTAGATATCACTGTAAACAATTATACACCTTACATATGTAAGCTAGGGAAGCACGAAAGCTCGTAGTTTCATGCGGGAACTGCTAACTCAGGGAATTTAACTATTATTGTTAAATATTCAAAAATGTGCTAATGCATTCCTGTTATATTCTTATGAAGAAATTTTGCAGAAATAAAATAAAAACTGGTATATATATATATATATATATATATATATATATATATATTGCACACAAACAAAAGGCTGAATATTTTATTGTTTTTGAATTAGTGCAAATAGGAGGAAAATTATAATCCCATAGTAATGAATTACCTAACTAAATTATATTCTATCATTAACTTGAGTACCATACAGTCATTAAAAATAATTAAGTTGATGATTATTTAGAGGCACAAAAACATGGGCTATTGTCCATATTTTTTATTGTTTGTTAAATAAAAATTTGCATAGCATGTTTCTATTTTAATTTTGAAAGTGCATATGCAAGAGTAGAGAAAAATATATCTCGAAACACATGCATCAGAGTAGTTAGCTATGGACAGGATTATGACTGCCCTTTTCTTAATTTTCTTTTCTGTAATCTAGCTGTTTCCCCAGGAACATATAAAATTCTAGAAATGCAGAAGTAGTACACTGACCCTTATAATTTATGTACACACACTTGCTAAACTGTACTGTATGCCTAGTACGTGTTGCCACTCGGTCATTTTATGGTTAATCAGATCAATGGAGCTCTCTTCTCAGAGAGAGAAGAGAGAGCCCACGAAGACCACATGAGTTAGTTGAGAAGATAATGTCAGTGACAGATCCAAAAGGGGAAGCACAGGACACAATAGAGAGTGGATCAAGGGCAAGATGTATGGAGTGGTCCCAGAGCCTCCTCTGCAGTGGTGATTGGCCCAGAGCTGAAATGGGGAGAAGCCAGGAGTTCCAAGATGATGGACAGACGGCGGTCAGGATGCATGAGCCTGTGCAACAGGCTGTTAGGTGGAGAAGGAGCCCGCACGAAGAGGGAGTGTGCAGTGTGTACAGTATTTGTGTTAGAAAACTCTCCAAGAATGTTCAGAAGATGTTAGCAGTCATCCTACTGTTGGGGAGGTGGTTGGGTAATTTGTGCTTTTTCTTGTGTCCTTTCTCCTTCAGACATCCTTCAGGATGAGGAGATAACATCCTGATTCTCTTTCTCACTGCATCTAAGACAGTTTAGCCAGGCCCTACGCAAAGGTCGGAGGGCAGAGCAACAGCCACACAAAATGCCCCACCCTTGTTCAGTCTCAGTTTTGGTGAGGAGAGATAGAGGAGGTGAAGAAACAAAATTTTAAAGTTAAATGGCATGTCAGACAGTAATAAGTGCCCTGTCCACCTCAGGCATCTGAGATATGTACATGAGAGTGTTGACAGAGGAGCTAGTGAAATCAGAGAACAGACCATGCAGCTTTTCAGGGAAAAGCCTTCTGGGTAGAAGGAACTAAAAATGGAGGTGCCAAAGAGGTCACCACGTTGAGGTCGCAAATAGGCAGTGGGTGCAGGGGAATCAGGTATGGCTCCTCCAGGACGCTTGAGCTCCTGTGAGGACACCTGTGCTCACAATCAGGAGGTACACTCTAAGGCAGAAGGAAAGCATGCAGTGCTGCGCACAGAGGAGTGACCACACAGGGCATCTGTCCCTAGATTCACTGGGGTTACTATGTTCAGAACAGGCTAAGTGAGGCCAGGGCAGAAGTAGGAATGCATATAGGAAGCTATTGCAGAAATTCAAGCAAGCATTTTTGAGGGGCGTATCTCATTGTGAGATGTTTACTCAGCATGCACAAGACCCTGGGCTCAATCCATAGCACCATACACAACAAACGAACAAGAAGTTTGGATTGTAATAATGGAGATGTGGTCAGAGTCTGGTAACCATCAAAGTTGGAATGAAGTGAACTTGCAATGAGTCCTTTTGGAAAGTTTAAGAAAGCCTTCAAGAATGACATCAAGGAGTTTAGGCTGGAGTTATTACCTGAGATAAAAACTACAGGACAAGCAAGATTGGGGTTTGAGATTTTCTTCATTCACATGCAAGGGAACTATTCATTTTAGACATGCTGCGTTCAAGACAGCTACAAAATTCCAAGGTAAGGCATCAACTAGACATCTGGATCCATGAGGATGAATTCAGGTGAGATCGTTGGATGAGAGGCAGGCATGAGAGTTCTTCAGGAGAGGGGGTATTTTAAAGCAGGACCTTCCTGGTCCCCAAGACAAAGACCAATAGGTTGGAGCACTAGGGTTTTGGAGGCTTTCCCCTCAGGAAAGGGGCACTACAAGGAGACAGGCAAGGAAAAAGGTGCCACAGGAGGAGGGAGCACAAGAGAGGGTGGTGTCGAAAGCCAACGGAGAGAGAGCCACTGAAGAGGAGAAGCCTGTCAATAAAAGTGGCCTTGTGACCACTGACCAGCAGTGCGGAGCCTGTTGCTCTGGAGCTGTGGAGATGGAAGTTTGATGCCAGAACATTGAGCATGGGGACAGGACAGAAACTGGAGTTAGCATGGGATTTGCTTTAAGGAGGGGAGAGTGAGGTTTCAGCTAATAATCTTCAAGAGAATATTTTTCTCCTGTAAGGATGGGTAAAATAAAAGAAATTATAAAGGGGGAAATAGAAGATTTTTTACTGGAATTGGGGAATATAAGAATATCACATTTTTCCAGGAAAAAACAAACCACTAATTGGTGGAATATTTTCCGATCTTTGGGCACTTTGCCCCTGACCACCTTCTTTAAGGTCAGAATCAGGAAGGCACAGAAGAAAAGATGTTTTCGAGACAGTATGGTGGCCACCTCTGGATTCTATTTATGCCTCAGTTTCATCTTCTACCCTATCTGTCCCTCTCCAGTGTTTATCTTCCTTGGCCTTTCTTTTCCCTCCTTGCCTTTCTCCCGGCCTACTTCTCCCTCCCAATCCTGAAGCCTGGGGCCCACAGACCCACTGATTTAAATCCCTCAAGCAAACTTTATGTTCTTCCAAGAAAATCTCTTGCTTGGAGTAAAATTCCGTATTGCAAATCTACATGGTTTGTTCTTTGAAGATCAAGAAATCATGAGAAGTTACAATTCCTGAGCTAAGAAAACACTAACTCCAGCCATAAGAGATCAAGTAGAGGAGGAAAGGCCAGAGGAGAAATCGTCTTTTGAATTCTCAGCCATAACTACTTAAAAAGAAAAGACCAGTCCATGCAAAAGCAGTTCACGATCAAGTGCATTTATTGAATGATTTGCCCTAGTCTACCTCTTCAGGACATATGGCTACCCTATAAGGAACTGGAATGGCTATACCCTGAGAAACCAAAGGAAAACAAAGGTACCCAAGTGTGTCCTGACAGTCCCCTGGCTTGTGGGGTACAGAGCCAAGGTGGGATGAGGAAGCCGTTCCCACAGGGAGCAGACTGTCTGAAACTGTACGAGCAGTTACCAGGCACTTTTCTCACAGTCTGAGAGCCAGTTTTCTCAGTCTTATTTCCCACTGGCTGTCTGAGAAGGGAATCGTAAAACTCTGAGTGTGAGAACATGAATATAATGTTGGATGAGGGTTGGAAGCTTTGGTTTGGTTTTATTTGGACTTTTTTTTTTTTTTTTAAAGACAGGATCTCTCTATGTAGTGTAGCTGGCCTTGGTCTGGTGATCTATCTCGTTCAGATTTCAAAGTGCTGGGATTAAAGGTGTGCAATGCCATGCCTGATTAGTGATGTCAGTTTAAATATCTCTATGGATGGAACTAGAAGCTGACAAATAATTTAAAATAAATACAATATACTGGTGGACGTGTGTGTATGTGTGTGCATGTTCACACACGTGTGTACACACACATGTGCATGCTACTCAAACCTATATCTTTTGTCTTGTCCTCCCAGGACCTGGGTGCTGTTTTCCCCCATAACAGCAATGAGCTCAACTGGAGTTTGATGTGCAAATATTATTCTCCAGTAGAAGAAACCAAATCTTGTTGAGAAATGGCTTATTTCATGGTAAGAACAGGGAAAATACATGATCTTAGAATATCTTAGCCCAAAAGACAAGCAAATACTCCAAGAATAAGAAGAGACATTTACCCAGGCCTTGTGACACATACCTGTGATCTCAGCACTCTGGGAGGGGAGGCATCAGGACTAAATTCAAGCCCATTTTGGACAATTTAAGAGACTTAGCAAAATTGTCTCAATTTTTT
>PVJA010005805.1:0-69388 GCA_004027025.1 Myocastor coypus | reverse complement strand
TCCCTGAAGCTGCCCAAGCTTTCCCAAGCAGGCGCTTTAGACCACTGAGCCATCCCGCTGGGCCCCTGAATGAGTTAATTTAAAAAATCAAAGTCCAGGAACGAGATCAATTTTTAACTTAGCTTTTATCAAATGAAAGAAATGCATTCATCTTAAAACCTAATCCCTAATTTGTTTGAAATTTGGAGATTATATCTACATGGGAAAGGTTTATTTTTTAATGCACTATTTATCTGTCAAATTTATTTAATCTTTCAAAGAACCAGCTTTTTGATACATTACTTCTTTGTATGCTTTTATTCATCGCAATCAGGTTAATTTCCACTCTAATCTTTATCATTTCCTTCTGTCTTTGGGCTCTGGGTTTTGTTTGCCCTTCCTCTTCTAGATGTTTCGGGTGCAGCATTAGGGTATTTATTTGTTCCTGTCCTGTTTTCTTAATGTGTGAGTTCACAGCTACAAATTTTTCTCTAAGAACTACTTTCACTGCATCCCATGAATTCTGATATGTTGCACTTGAATTTTCATTGATTTGTAGATATTGTTTAATTTCTTGTTTAGTTTCCTCTCTATGTTGATGAGGAGGGTACTGTTTAATTTTCATGTACCTCTGGGGTTACTGTGGATTCCTTTGCCAAGTATTTCCGACTTCATTGTGCTGTGATCAGATGATATGCATGGGATAATTTCTGTCTTCTTCTATGTACTTAAGCATGACCTATGGACTAGTATGTGGTATATTTTAGACAATGACCTGTGTGTAACTGAAAAAAAATGTGTGTTCAGAAGGGTTGGGTGGAACACCCTTTGTATGTCTGCTGAGTCCAGTTGTTCCAAGTTGTGGTTCAGTTCCATTACTTCTTGGCTAATTTTTGTCTGCTCGACCTATCTTTTTCAGATAAGGAGGTGTTAAGATTGTGGTACTATATAATAGATTTTTCATGTCTATTAAGATTTGTCTTATATAACTTGGTGCTACTGCATTGGGTGTGTACATATTTATAAGTGTTACCTCTTCATCTTGAACTTTTCCCCTGACCAGTATGTAGTAGCCTTCTATATTTCATTTGATCATTCTTGGTTTGAAGTTGAGACAATCTGCACGCAGGATTGCTACTCCTGCTTTTTGCTAAGGTGCTGGGACATGTAGTATTGTTTTCCATCTTTTCACTTTTAGCCTATGAATTTCTTTATGAGTTAAGTGTGTTTCTTACATATAACATATTATTGGATTTTGCTTCCTATTCTACTCTTCCAATCTATTCCTTTTAATTCGTGAATTGAGTCCACTTATGTTGATGGTTGTAAGGGAGATATGTTGACATACGATGGGCATGTTATTTACCTGCTATTGTTTACCCATTTTTCTCCTACATTTAATTGTTTGCCCTACTTGGTGGGCTCTTTCCATTCTCCTTCATGGAGCTGTGGTCATTTTGGTCCCTCTCTAGGGTATTGTTTAGTAGTCTGTGAAGGGCTGGCTGTGCCATCATGAGCTTCTTTAGTTGTTGTTTGTCATGGAAGTATTTTGCTTCTCCACTAAACTTGACGATTTTGCAAGGCATAGCATCTGGGCTGGAATTTGTGTTCTTGGAAGACTTGAAGTACTCTGCTCCATGCACTTCTTGGCTTGATGATTTGTGAAGAAAATCTGCTGTTATTCTGATGGGTTTTCCTTTAAATGTGGTCTGTTTATTTTTTCTAGTGTCTGGTGGAGGAGGTTCCAGCAAGTGTGTGGAAGTTCACACACACACACACACACACACACACACACACACACACACAGAATCTGGGATCCGGCTGAGGAGGTTGTAGTCATCACGAATAGGCAGAAGTTCCCACATAGGCTGGGCCTGGCTTTTGGAGAAGAAGAGCTCCAGGACATGGGTGTGCTGAGTAGGCTGAAGGTCCCACACTCACGTTGGGCTTGAGGTCTGAATGGAGAGGTTGTGCTCACCTGCACTATTTATCTTTAAATTGTGTAACAATTATTATCCAAGACTGGGTGTGGTGGTGCACCCCTTAATCCCAGCCTGTAGGAGGCTGTAAACACGTGGAACATCACTACAAGTCTGATCTAATAGTGAAATCCTGAACATTTTGTATATCCTTCTCCTCCCCACAAAAAACCTAATGATCCATATATACTTTTGTTACATTTTAAGTCAATATTTGTGCATGTATTCAATTTTACTGATATATATTTTTTGATGAAAACACCACAATGCATTAAAATTGTCCTAGGTACAGGACACTGATAAATAAAACTGGAGCACATTTACAAGGAAATGAAATATATCTATGAAAAGTATTGGAAGTGCCTTCTTTGGCTTGGGGAGCCATTTTTTTCTTACCTTTTATGGTTCCTTTTAAAGAACAGATGTTACTCCAATGTAAATCGGATTGTGGCCAAGACGACAAGTTAACATCATTTTATGCTCTCTAAAAGTTGTAGAAGTATTTGTCTTCATTGTCTGAATTCTAAAGTTTTGTCTTTGAGATCACAAAATCCACTGCAGTTAGGGCATTGTAGAAGAAGCTCACTGAATTCCTCTCCCCTGATGGGACCCGCCGCCCGGGGCGTGAGGCGGCTGCCTGTGGGACTGTCAGGCCTCTGTCCCTGCATGCGCCTGCTGCTTCCTCCCACAGCCGTCTCTCCGCCTCCGAGATGTGCACCACGCCCAGCACTCACCGTACCATGTCCCCGCTGTGTCCCTTCCGTTGCTTGCACCTCTGCCTCCAAATTGTGTCAGTGCCTGCAGGACGCCCAGCTCTGCATCCCCTAAGCAGCCCCTCTTTCTCCCCTGATGTATCTCTGCTGAGAGTTTCGCTTCGCCCATAATAGCTAGCAATTATTTCGATCAACCCGCTTCCCCACCCACTGGTTACAGTTCTTCGGCATTCATTTCTCTGTAGACAGCTTCCTGTGGACCTTTCCAGATCTCTCTCTGAGCGCACTAATTCTATTCTCTTGTGTCTTTATGTTCACTTCTCTTTCTTGACCATTATTCTTAGCTCCTATTTTTTAATGTCTTTGGATGTTGCTCTTACTGATAATTTATACCTTAAGCAGTATGTTATGATTTAATTACTTTATTTTATTTATCTTAGTTTTGTAGAACCAGGGAGTGAACTCAGGCCCTTGTGCTTGCCAGGCAAGCACTTATTCTACTGAGCTTTCTCCCCAACCACTTATGCTTTAATTTTTAGATTAAGTCTCTTTACTATTTCCTGGAATTAGTGTATGAACACATTTCTTTGGGGACCACCATGAAGTCTAACAGAGACTTTTCTTGCTTTCCTTGGCGTAATGTTTCTTCCTTTGATGTGGCTGAATAATTTTGTTGACTATCTTTTATGGTCATTTGTGTGTGTACATGTGTCTGTGTGTGTGTGTTCTAATCTTTTCCTCTGAAATTAGAACTGCTGGGTGCTAAGTCTGAGCAAAGAACCTCTGTGGCAGAGACCATAAAGGCTGGAGTGGCCCCAGGGATCTCCATGGGGCACCCTGAGGTTTGCAGACAACCACTGTTCAGGGCTGCAGAGATGTGTCACCCAGGAAACAAACCAGCCAGCAAACAAGCAACCCCAGTCAGAGTGAGCAAGCTAGGCTGCCCAGGGGCCCCTGTGCTCCTCTCTGCTTCAGACATCTGCGCTGTCTCCCCGGAGCCTGGGCTGACTCCTGAGGATCTGTGAGATCAGGACTAAGGGCTCCAGGTCCAGTGAGTTTGGATTTAACCACTTTTTTTTTTTTTTCCCAGGTTTTCTGGCTACACATTTATTGAATAGAAAATAAAGTCCTCCAGCTTTACTGTGGTGGCTGACCACATCCTTGACCAAAGACGCCTCTAAACTGGAATTCAGTGGCTGCACCGGCCCCGGCCTCAGCCTTCTTGTCAGCACCAGCAGGCACGGCGCTGTGTCTGTAGGCGTCCCTGTCGGCCTCCCCACGCGTGAGCCTCATGGGCCGCTCGCCCTCCATACCTTTCGGCCGGAGTCTGCCAGTCTCAGGCCTGCTGCGGCGCAGAGTAGCAGGCACAATCTCAGGGGACAGGTGGAGGTAGTCACGGAGATACTGGATGCCGTCGTTGGTAAGGTACCAGTAGAAGCGTCTCCAGGCGAACTGCTCCTTCACATAGCCTCGAGACTTGAAAGACTGCATGGCTTTCATGACGTGAAGGTTGGGCACATTCTTGTCTGCCAGCTCTGGGTGCTTGGGCATGTGGACGTTTTTCTTGGCCACCATCACCCCCTCCTTAAAAAGGAGCTCGTGGATGGCGATCCGGTTCTTCTTGGGTATCAACATCTCGACGGCTGTACGATCCAAGGCCGAGCCTGGAAAGGCACTTTTTTTTTTTCTTTTTTCTTGAATGAAGCCCACTGAACCTGTTCCTGCTCCACTCCTGACCCTGTGATACTGTCAGTGAGCTTGCCCTGGCATTCCTCTGAAGACAGTGAGACATGCCACCTGGCAGGCGACATGCCCCCGGAATGGGAGAGGAGGGCTGCTGTCAGTCACATTCATCACTTGGCTTCACAAAACCATTCAGTGGCTTCAGTGTGTCCCGAGTCACGTGGCAGCGTTCAGTGCTCACCTGGCCTGCTGCTGCTTGTGAGGATGGACAGACTCAGGAGCTACTGTAAGTCACTTGTTTCCTCTTATGTGGCACCGGAATTGTTGGTTTAACTTCAATGGTGCTGAAAAAAAAAAAATGAGCTAAACAAAAGTCAGGCAACTGTATTGAAATATTAATTTTTAAAATACCTTTATAGAAATTAGTGTTTGCATAAAGAAATGAGAAAATTTCAATATTGCCAATAAATACAAACCTGAAGGCGAACTTCAAGGCAGGTTATCTGCAAGAAGCCACACAGTTTTAAACCTTTATATAGGAGCCAGGTATGGTGACTCACACCTGCAACCCCAGGACATGGAGGCCGATGCAGGAGGATCAAGCGGAGTTCAGGATCAGCCTGGGCTACAGGGTGAGTTCAGGGCCAGCCTGAACTACACCGCTGGATGCTGTACCAGAAAGAAAGTCCTTGTGTGAGACCCTGGGCTGATGCACACTGGTGGGGACTCATGCTGATGTCCCTTGCACCCTGGGTCACAGCCCAATACCTTTCTACAGATGTTTATTGTGGTGCTTGCTTTTCCAGTTGAAATCTGGGGTTTTTACTGACGTCCGGTTGACTTCTCTGGCCCCAGGGATTGAATGGCTTGCCCTTGTCTAGAGTCCCTGAGGCCTGTTGATTTCTTCCAGTGTGTCTTGTGTCAAGCACTGTGATTTTGATGGGTTAAAACTTTCAAAGGCTGTCTGTAAGTTCTTCACTGGCCTCTGGGTCCAGACGTACATGATTTACTTATTCATTAGTAACGAAGCATCCATTACTAGCTCTTATCTTCAATCAAGTTCCACACGCATATCACACACACACACACACACACACACACACAGTGCCTCCATGCACAAAGGCACACACACAGGCACACACACGCAGCTCCACCCCTGCTGCGAACGTGCCATCACCGGGCCTCAAGCTCTCTCTGACCTCTCCACTCAAACGCTTCCATCCTAGACACATCAGTAAGCACAAGCCCTCAGCCAGAGTTTCTCATGGATTACTCAGGAACAGAAGAACCTGTAAAAACAGGCTCTCGACACACATTGACTGAGTGAAAGACAGCCAGAAGGGAAACCTCGTGGTAGCAGAGAGAGAGAAGAAAGCAGTGTGGGCGTGGGAGCTAAGGAAGAGGGCTTCAGGGATGCGGAAGTCGGAAGGCACTGTCATCATGGCGTATGCATACAATGTGCATGTCATGTTATGCCATAAAATAGTGCATTGTTACACATCGCCTAACATCACACTGCATGACGGTGTATTATAGATATACATTATATCTATTATCGTGTAGCATCCCTGTTATAATTATTAATATAAAAACTCATTATGGATGTACATTCATTGATATGCTAATATAACATGTTATATAAATGCTCATACTCCAAGGTTTTATAAATCACAGTTGTTTAGATACAGCTCCCAGTCTCAAGGAGCAGAGCAGCAGTTTTAGTTCAGTGCTAGTTTGGCCTCAAGAGCAAGTGTGAACAGATGGGAGATGGACGAGGAGGCCATGCAGAAGAGATGGACGCTGACCTAGAGAGCCGTAAGTAGCCAGTGGGCTCTGGTGCCTCCATGTGTCTGGCTTCTTCCAATTGCTTTATGTTTCTAGCATGACTGACACTTCCAACAAGCTTTAGGGCTGTGGATGGGTACACTGGGCATGGGCTGAGGCAACGGAGGCCGAGTGGGCTGAGATCCCCGTGCCTGCATTTCCAGAGCTCCCTAATCACATTGCAATGTGGGTTCTATGAACACTTAATAGGATTTTGGAACACAGAGGGTCTCTAACTCAATAGCACATTAAGTACAGGAAAAAAAAAATCAGAAAGAGCATTCTGTAAGTTATAAAAAGGAATTTGCTTTTTTTTTTTTTTTTTTTTGTAAACCTTTAAAAACATTTTTCTTGAAGGCCAGCTAGATAGTTCAGCGGATTAAAGCACCTGCTTACGCAGACACAGGGGCCAGGGGTTGATCTCCAGGTGTGCCCTGTCAACCCCGCCCACAGGGTGTGCTGACATGGCAATTGAGACTGGGTGTGGTGGCTGTCATCCCAGTGTTTGGGAGGCTGAAAACAGAAGGATCATTAGAAGTCTGATCTGTGTAACAAGACCCTATAGAACCTGCACTAAATATATGAAACAAAACAAAACAAGATTTAAACAAATTTCTTTACCCTCCAAGAAACTGTCATATAAGCAAACTTTGGTTAAGAAATACAAAAGAAAGTTCTGCATTACTATCCATTTGGATATTTTTTCCCATGACTTGAACCTGGCTTCTGTAACCTTTGCCCATTATCTTATAATGGTGAAGCATGATGCGTTGATTAGCATTGCTCTCTCCTTATTTCATTCATGGCTTTTTTTAGAAATAAGAAGCGGGGATTCCAACCGGCACAGGGAGATGTCTGGTCTTTGAATCACCAGAAGGAGGGTGCTGGCGTGTGCTCTAGTCTTTAGGGTGTCATTTGAGTCTCGAAAATGTTCATGTAGTTCACTGGATTAAAATAGGAAAATAAGCATTTAAAATAAATATGTCTAACTCATTTTTTGACAATAAGGTCAACAAAATTGGCTGGGAAACTAAAACAACTTCCCAAAAACTGCAGCGTGGGATGATCTGAACATCTACAGGCAGAAAGTAAGCTTCAAGCGCAGCCCTGCACTTCATAAGCTGTTAAGTCAAGGTGGATCAGGCTTAACCAGGAACATAACCAGGTCTAGGGGGAACGGGCTGAGAAAATCTTTGAGATTTAAATTTAGGCAGAGTTCATAGACACTAAAGGCATAATCAATAGAAGAAAAAAATGCATAAAGCTAACTTCATCAAAGCTTAAGGTACTTGCTCTTCCAAAGGCTTGAGAGCAAGGATAAAATGACAAATACGAGGAGAACACGCTGGCGGTCCACAGGGGCCGCGAGGAACCCGTGTGCAGAATGTGTACCGCAAAGAATGTCCGGCTGGAAGGCAGACAGACTCATGGGGGAGGAAAGAAAAGCACGGCGCAGCACGTCGCTCTCACCCAAGGCAAGCTCAGCGCAAAAGGCCCTGGCAACGACAGCTGGGCTTCGTCGCAGGGCTGCGCTTGAAACTTACTTTCTGCCTGTAGATGTGCAAGTCATCCCATGCTGCAGTTTCCCGCGAAAGCTGGGTCAGCAAGACGAAGCCCCCTGAGCTTTCTGATGAATGTTTTGTGCAAGAGAACGTTGAAGAAAGGCCCAGAAAAGCGCCAAGCCTGTTTGTCCTCAAGGGAGGTGGACCCAGGAGCAAACTCACGGCAAGAGGGGCAAACGTCCGGCTTTCTCTTGGCGCCGCTGCCTCTCTGCGGAGGACGACGATCCTCACAGCCCACAGGAAGGCACTTCTGGGACACAGGTCTGAGGACCTATACCCGGGAGAGCTCAGAGATCTCGTTCTGTGGCCTGAAACAGTGAGAAGAAAATCGCAGCAGCCTTCCTGCTGCCTGGGCAGCCACAGCCAACGTGTGCATTTGGGACCGTGCGTTCTGAGCCCCGTCAGAGACGGGAAGGCGTGGCCGTGAAGGCAGTCAAGCTGTAGATGTGGAGAAAGGCGACAAGCGCGTCCCCAACACCACGAAGACTCCCGCCGGTGGGAGACGCCGCCCCTGCACGGCTGTTCAGGTGGCGAGAGCGAAAGCGGCGGTAACGTCCAGCGCCAGCCCCAACTCTGAGGAGGTGGCTCGCTCGTGGGACACCCCTGGGAATCTCTGGGTGCAGGCACTCTGGAAAAGAGTCCTGCTGGCTCAGGAGGTTAATATGGCATGAGTCCATGTGGGTCACAGCCTGGTGCGACAGTGGTAGACGTGGAGGACAGAGGGGCGGGGCGTTGGTGAGAAACGACGGAAGGAGTGAGCTGCTTCCGGCCGGGAGGGCTCCTGGACACTCGGTGACCGCGCTGCCCTGCAAATTGGTGGAAGGGTGGGATGCAGTTTACTAGCTGTGACCACAGAGGGAAGCACAGCTGGGAACCGCACTGTGTGTGATCGCAAGTCACCTCACGGTGGACTTAAATTTCATGAGAATTCTTGCTTGAAATGAACACTGAAAACAGAAGCCTAACACATGCCCCTATTTATATGCATCCTGTTTAGAATCAATATTTGATTAACAATAACTGCAAAACATTTTAATTTTTACTTCGCATTTGTTATGTCACTGGTTCCAAATTGGACAGATGTTCAGTTCTATCCTCAAAATTTTCTGTCTGAAACAGTAACGTAAGTGCTTCTCATCTGGATATTTTTTGAATATTTTTTATATTTTAAATATCTACTGAATCTCAGATGGCTTAGGAAAAACTTAGTAAAATGTTTTATTAACCTTCACATTCCATATTTCAGCAACGCTGAGTGGATGCGGACCCACGGTCCTGCGTTCCACATTCCAGGACTCAGCGGCCACGGCTTTGTATTTTTTGATTGTTTTCTCTTGAAATCCATTTGAAATGATAAGATTGCTGCGAATTGTGGCCCAGTTGTCTCGCTTCCAACTAAGAGGCTTCTTTGCCACAGAAAAGGAGTCCAGTGAGAAAAACGACTTCCTACTGACTGAGTTGGTAGCCGGCTGCCTGGTGCTTGTCGCTAGCATTTCCTGCCTTGGAATTCTGAAGCACAGGCTGCAGGCCCTGCAGAGAAGGGTGCAGTCTCATTCCCCTTTTATTTATTCACTTTCTTGGTATCAGGAGTGAAGCTCAGGGCCTCCAGCTTGCCGGGCAGGCGCTGCACCGCCAAGGTACGTCCTGCCCCTCTCATGTCCACTTTATAAACCAGGCGGGCCCACTGTGCTCTGAGCAACTCCAAAGGTAAATACAGTGTTATCATTCAGACACATTCTCTTGTGTTTTTCATTGAAAATTCAAACACTGGCAGAGACAATTACTTTTAAAATTGAAATTTATTCTCTGGCCATCTGTAAAATTAAAAGTAATTTTAATTAATTTTAAAAATTAAAAGTAATTTTAAAATAAATTACTTTTGAAACTTAAGATCGAACTTTGATTAACTGTTGATCTTTCTTTAAAAAATTAACTGGCTTTGTATTTCGCTTTCTTGCATCCTTACAGTGAAATCACTTGTGACTTTTCTCTCTTCCTTACAAATATTCCTCTGTGAAAAGAGCGAATCTTTCTGCTGTGAGCATTCGGCTAGAGCTGCCGGGGCAGCAGAGGGCTAAGCACAAGTCCTGTGCCCTTGGGTAGCGAAACCCGCAGTGAAGTCTCTGGCGATCGCAAGGCCCAGGCTCCCGAGTCTTGTCTGGGGTGGGGGGAGGCTGGGCTCCATGCCAGAGCAGTGCACAGTGCCTGGCATGTGGGCAGCAGAATCGCACACCAACGGACCATGAGGGCAGCCACAGCTGGCCTCAGACACCCAGACCTCCGCATTCCGCTCTCTCCCCTCCCTTCCTTCCTATCTCCCCTTCTTGGCCCTCTCCTGGCTCCCCCACCCCTCCCTCTCGCTCTCCAGCCCCTCTCCTCATGCTGGAGCAGCAGTCCTTCCACTCTCAGCTTTAGCGGCCTACGCAAAGCCAGGCCTCCACCTGCAGGGAGAAGCTAGCTCTCAGGGAAACAGCTTCGGAATTGAAGCGACAGAAGGACAATTCTTCCCAGCAGCTGAGAGGCTTTTCTCCTTCTCCAAATTCTGCGAATGGACTAGGCATGAAAACAAATTCTACTAATGAATATTAAATATTTATTATAGCTTCTGCTGCAGGAACATAACAGCACGCACCAGGCTTTGGGAAGTAACAGGCCATACAGCACTGCAAGAAGGGCCCGCGTGTCTCTCAGGCCTGAGGGGGAGGCTGGTGAGTGCGCTGCAGGACCAGGTGACCCTCTTCTCCTGGAACTGCCTCCCTGCCAGTCTAGGCTACTGCGCGCTGACTCCTGCGTGCCGAGCTGGCAAGGCTTACTGAGCCTCTGAATCTGAGCTTCTTTAATGCTGACCGCAAACACACTAGGCATCAGGATCTGCATTATGTAGATTAGGAAATAGAAAGGTTAAAATTGGAAGAGTAAAAAACATTGCCAAGGTCACAAGGTGGAGCAGGCAGCCTTGAACTTGGATCAGTGTGCGCTGAGCCTCCGCTGCTAACACAGCGTGCTCCGCGGCCCCAGGGTTCCACAGTGGAGACCATTCCATTTCCCGTGTTCCGGTTTCCTTCCCCGGGGGCGGGAGCTGGTCTCACCTCTGCGCTGACGTTTATCCTCCAACTCCCAACACCTTGTGGAGCCCGAGCGCAGTGTGGGCGCTTCTGCGGGGAGAACACACTGGCCTCTCTCCTGGCACCGTATCTGTCTTCAGTACCCTTTCTCTTGCTTTGATACATGAATACTGCGTATTTAGTTCTGGCCCTGCTCTCCAAATGTTGACCCTGTGCTTTATCTGCACAAGTCCCCCTCTACACGCTAGTACTTGCCTTGACGTGATGTGGACACAGGAACTGCATATATATATATATATATATATATATATATATATATATATATATATAAAATGGAGGAATATAAAAGGAATATAATAGGAGGCATAATTCACTAATGTCACTAAATTTTCGGCAAAGAAAGGACACCAGAAGAGTCCTGACCCACCCATGGTTACCAGTAGGGAGACTTGCACATACCATGCCATAAGTGGTCGTGTGTGCAGGTAGGCACTGTAGCACAGACAGCTGGGTGTGCGGTCCGGTAAAGTCCTCCCAAACAGCTCCGAGGAGTAACAAAGGGTAACAGACATAACTGAATGGTAGTGCTCTGAGGATTAGCAGCATAAATTTCCTTTCTGCTGGGTGGCAGCGAGGACAGGGTTCACAAGGGCACAGGACTGACAGAAAAGCCATACGACCAGGGGAAAACTAAAATTCCTCTTAGTAATGAAAAAGTGTTGATAATATATTTAGAGCAAGAAGGAATTTAGGGCCTCAGGACCTAGTAACACAGAACATCATGAGAAACCGCCTGAGACTCCTGGCCTGATGGGTCGGTTGCTAGGTGTCTCGTATTTATTTTATTTCCATGATATTTGCTTGAATCGACCTTAACGGCACAGTGAAAGATCCCAGAAACAGCTGACTGGCACCTGCCTTAGTGACTGGGTACAGGGTCCGCTCCCACCCCATTCAGAGTTCCCAGGGGCATAAGGTAGGCTCTTCCAGTCTGTAGACAATGCCCAAGCTGGTGCCCTTGAAGCAAGGGATTCTGGGTTTACAGTGATCATAACATTTCATTACTCCAGAGAGTGAGCACTTCAGCAATCCAGAGAGACAAACCTGTGCTCAGTGCACTTGCCCACAGCAACCACACCTCTCCCAAGTATCACTTCTCAGACTCCTTCATGACCAAGTGACTTCCCCTGGAAGAGAGCTGGAGGTGGGGTGGGGGTGCATCTCTGGAAATGCCCTGAATTATTCATATACATTTGGGAAAAGTCTATCTCGGCCGGATATATAATTTTAATTGGAATATACCATAATATGTAGAAACAGAAACAGTTTGCAGTGAAAGCCCTTCCTCCCCTCCGGCCACTCTCCCAGTGTCCAGGGCACTTAGCCCCTCCTGCCTGTCACTGTCAGAGGCAGTTCTGGAAGTCCTCCCCCATGAGTGTCTTCAGGCAGTGTGACCTGCCAGAGAGTTCATGCTGCAGGCACGCCTCACCGAACAGAAAGGCAGGCTCTGAAGACCATCGTGGTGCGTCCTCTTGGACTGTAGCGTAGTACTATGTCCTCATGGGCTGTAACGCTGCGGTGTGCCTTGTGGACTGTATGTAATGTTGCAGTGTGTCCTCATGGACTGTAACGTTTTGCTATGTCCTCGTGGACTGGAGCATTGCACTGTGTCCTCACGGGATGTAACCTTCTGCATTGTCCTCGTGGGCTGTAACATTGTAGCATGTCCTCGTGGACTGTAATGTTGCACTGTGTCCTCTACTGGATCTCGTGACATGCAACTTCTGGATGTTTGCGAACTCCAAATGATCATGTAAAGGAAACTTCTTGAGTCTCCTCATGATCCTGAGGCAGCCAAAACTATAGTTAAAGACACTGATGACAAAGACTCCAGAGCTGTATTAGAACGCGGCAAGGGGGTGGATTAAGCATCTTGAAGTCAGGGGGAGTTCTTAAGCAAGATTCATGGCATCGTCTCTTTTACTATAATGTATTTTTTTACACAAGCACTGCCTATAGTGATGAGCACAATATTACCACATGGACTAGGCATACCTCGCTCATGGGCAGTCAGTGTGCTGACTTCCGGCTGGCCCAGGGGTATCTAGCTGGAGGCTGGGGTGGCTGCTTCTTATGAGAGCACCCAGGCAGCTTGGGAGCCCCACTGCTGCATCCTAGGACTGGGAGCCCCTGACTGTGTCACCTCACAGCAGCAGGTGGAGACACATAAGGTTCGGGTGGCCTCTGCAGGCGCGGGCTCACTCTTAGCCATTGACCGTCAAGGTCTCTAGCTCTTCGTTTGGCAAATCTAGGACACAGGTGTGCTGGGCAAATGGCAAGGCTTTGAGTTCCTGCCATGAGAGCAGAGCACACAGAGACTGTGCGCACAGTAGGGCTGCATGCTCCACCAGCAGTGGGCGAGCAGCCTGGGCATGGCTAGTCACTGAGCATTTCCTCACAGGGGGCCACCATTCACCTATGCGCTTCCACATCCAGTTAGGAGGACTTCTGCTTTGCCCTCCGCTTTGGTCTTGCAATCTTCTGGCCAGCAGTACCTGTGAGCCAGTTAGGCCAGTGAGGACAGCCCTGGGAAGCAGCCGGGGGCAACTGTTAGAGCTGAGTGTGTGCCTGAGAGACGCCGGCGGAGGGACAGAAAAACGGGTGAGGCAGATACACATAATGGGTATGGGCCCTACAGACGATGTGGGGGCAGGGGAGGCCAGCTGGAAGGCTGCAGGTGGCCAGCGGCTCCGCCTGTGGGTGAGGACACAGGGATGAAGCGTGGGGCTCCGGGCTGAGCCTCACCAAGGACACAGACAGGAGTGCCAGCCAAGGGTTGGCACTAAACTGTAGCCTTAAAGGACGAGAAAAAATGCATCGCAGGCTGCGTGTGAAAGTAGACCTGCTGCTTCCCGCTGCAGAGGACAATCTGCAGAAGTGCAGCGCTTTTCCACTTACATCTTCTTTCTTTCCCTGGCTGACTGTAGAGACATGTCCCTGGACTTCACACGGGGCCTTCACTAACACGCGGTGCTGACGACTTTCAGCTGTCCTGGAAACAACTTGGAAGTAACCGGTCAGTGTGCTCGTCCTGAGCTTTTCTTCCCACAGGTACCAGGCTCCAATTAAATATCAGCAGGAAACTGATCGGTACATTTAAAAGCAAATAAATATCCCAAAGAGAATGATATCGAAAGTTAATTCAAGGAAGGGCTGGGGGTACAGGTCAGCGGTGTGAGTACCTGCCTGTCCAAGCACAAGGTCCTGAGTTTGATCCTTGGTGCTGCAAAAAGAAAAAAATAGTTTATTCAAGGGCCGGCAAGAGAGTTCAGTGGACTGAGCACCTGTCTTGACAAGAGCAGGCACCAGGGCTGCATCCCCACCTCTGCACGCTGTCCCAGCCCCACTGCCAGGGAGATGCATACCTGTAACTGCAGTGCTGGCAGGCTGAAACATCACTACAGGTCCAAGCTGCATAGTGAGACCCTGTACCAAATGCATAAAGGAAAAGAAAGAAAAACGTTAATTCAGATGAAACTTACCCAGTGGTTATGACAGAACTCCCAGGAGGGGTTGAATGAACTCACACCTGTGGGCTGTTTTGCAGACTGCAGAACATACCGCCCCCCAAGGGACACTGCCATCACTAGCAGCCAGCGACACGCCGGCCACAGCAGAGCTCTTCCTCCACCTGTGTCTAGTCAGTGGCCGGATTATCAGGATGCTCACTGCACCAGCAATGGGAAACCAGGCTGGATGGGTTCTCATGGAGGTCCTGTAGGTGCGCAGGACACATGGTGCCCAGTGTGGCCGTAGGAAACCGGAGCGAGCCACCATGGTGGACGGACCACTGTGTAGGAAAAGCACCTCACCTCCCTGAAGCGGCTGTAGGTGCTGTGAACCTTACGTCTCAAGAAGGGGCTTCACGTCTGGCAGGGACAAGGCCCTGGGGAGGGGGCTGTAGCAGGAGTAGAGCTGTTCCAGGAGGACAGCGGTCCCCAGAGACTCTTCTCTGCACAGGAAGTGACACTTACAACCCTGCCCCCACCCAGAGCTGCTCGGTCACCCTAAGCCCTGAGAACCTGCCCCTTTCTGTATCTTACGATACAACAGAAATGTCAAACACTGGCCTTTCTTCGAATCTTCTATCTTTCGGGACTCCCTGCCTACATAATGAGATTTATGCTTGCTTCATTGCAATTATCTGACTTAATGTCAAGTCAATTTGTCCACCACCTGGAGAACCCGGGAGAGCACGGGGGAGGCGCTAGCTGTCCTCCACAGGACGCTCGTGAGGCATGCGACCTGGTCGCCTTCCTCGCCTGCTGCCCACGGCCAAGGTCACGCACCAGCAAAGGGAAAGCGGCCCCTGGGGTCCTGCAAACCGTGTGCGCTGAAGCCCCCGGTTGGAAGCGCGGGTGTGGTCTGGCTTCACAACAGGACACTTCTGCTTTCTCCAGATACCGTGCCAAGCAGAGGCTTCCCCCAGGGCCAGCGGCCCGTGGACCTCAGTGAGGCGTTCTGCCACCCACTACACGCACAGCTCCCCGGATTTCTCTGCCGCTAAGGAGGCGGCAGTGGCCCGCTTTGGGCTCCAACTACTTTTTCACAACAAGAAAGCAGTGAACCCGATTTTCTCCTGCTCTTCCCAGCGCCAGGTTCCTGGCCCCCTTTAAACTGCAGAAGGGACCCTAAGAGGCTCTGAATGACAGGCTTCCTTCGTGCTCTGCATGCACAGGGTCTCCACACCCTTGACAGATGAGCAGGGTGTTGCCACCTGTCACACGCGGGTGGTTTCTCCCAGCTGAGTCTCCCTCGCTCCCCACTTCTTCGGGTCTGAGAGACTCGCCTTCCTCCCGTTGCACAGGAACGGAATTAAATCTCCCGTGGACTCCCATGAAAAGCAGAAGCCTACATCTGAGACTTTAGGCAAACATGAATATATTAATAGGGCACGGCCAACTAGAAGGCCTTTTTCGCAAAGTGTGTATTTCAAACATAGGTATTCAACATGAAATGTAATCTTTGGCCTCTCTTGCGAAAGGTCAGTCCTAATCCCTGGCATTTAGTGCAGCAACCGGGACACATCCGCGCAGCAGCCAAAGCGTCTCAGGCTGAGAGAAGCTAAAAACCCAAGTCTTCAGTGCTGCTTCCATCCTGAAGATCTTCCCATGACTTGTTTGTGGTTTGAATAAACACCTGCACACTTCTGAGGACTCCAGAAGGACTTTAAGGTCGAGCCTCACGCAAGCCAGATCCAGGGTAAGGACCACATGGTAGGGACCCCGTTTCAGTCAGCTGCTCACCTCTGCCTCACTCTACCCAGGGGTCTGAGCTCTGCGAAGGGTCCAATGCTGTGCTGAGGGCTCTAGAAATGAAGCAGGGTTCAGACCCCCTTCCGGAGCAGCTCACTATGCGGCAGGAAAGTCAGCAGCATAGGTTGCCACTTCTGAAGAGACCAAGCATCTGAAGGAGACTGCGGGAGCCTGCGCTGCACCATAGTAGAAGACGCGTCTGTGTCAGGGACAACAGCAAGGAAGCTCTCTGAAGGATGAGTATCACCTCGGTGAGTGCAGGGGTCCAGGAGGGCCATCTGGGCGGTCATAGATCCTAACACAGTGCCTGTGGGGTTCTGATGGCTTCTGGCCACCGGGAGGCTGTGGGGCCGCAGAGGACCAGCACCCCGACCTGCTGCAGGACGCAGGCCAAGCAGAGGCAAGGGGAAGAGGTAGATGATCAGGGAGGTCCTGGGTGCTGTGCTCTCCCAGAGCCTCTGAAGTCAGTGGCTTGCAGCTACCAGGAAGAGGACTCCAGCAGAAAATATGGTGAAGCCCTAGGGGACCCACTGAAGGAATGTGCGCAGAGCAGGCGCTCAGGAGTGCCTTGGAGGAAACTTCAACAGGGCTCAGCAGTGAGACATGAGGTGCAGGGAGGGAAGAGGCTGTGCTCTGAGGTCAGCGGCTGAGGGGGCGGCGAGCCTGCAGGGAGACAGCTTCTAAGATTGTGGGTCGTGAGTAGCCCCTGGAGGTGGGGAGAAAAGTGAGCTCTGCCTAGTGAGCCTCTGCCGTCACACGGGTCCAGAGCTTAGCAGACAGAGGGGAGCATAGCCAGCGGGGGCGCCCCTTGAGTGGGCCTGGGCCCCTCCACAGGGTCTGTGAGCATAGCCAGCAGGGGCGCCCCTTAACTGGGCCTGGGCCCCTCCACAGGGTCTGTGAGCATAGCCAGCTGGGGCGCCCCTTGAGGGGGCCTGGGCCCCTCCACAGGGTCTGTGAGCATAGCCAGCTGGGACACCCCTTGAGGGGGCCTGGGCCCTTCTACAGGGTCTGTGAGCCTGTGCCTGGGAGAAGGGGGCTCCTGCATCTGGACTTCTCAGAGCCCTCCCACCCCTTCCGGGAGTCTTCCCAGAGAAATCGAAGGAAATTAGCTCTGGCACGGACACAGAACGATACTGCACTCACGAGGACAGTGGTGAGGAGAACTACTGTTGGAACTCACGCAGTTCTTAACAGGTATTGTGTGAACCACAGACTCCAGAGCCAGGAGAAGTGAAGAGAAACAGAAGCCCAGGGATCTGTCTGCTGGGAAAGCTTTCCAAAGATCTGCTGCACAGAGGTAAATTTGAGAGGGCTCAGAAGGCATCAGATATATGTGATAAAAAGTGCCACGTGTTGTGTCTGACCTTGAATTTCCAGTTCAACCAGCAACGTTACCCACTACAAGCCTACGTGGTCAGCCATGCTTCTGGGCTGACTCTATTTGCAGAAGGTTCCAGAGGTTGACAAGGAGAGGGAGCAGCGGGACTCTCATCGCGTCTGGTGAGAGCACAGAGTAGTGCAGCCCTGTGGAAGGCAGCCAGGCAGCTTTGTACAAAACTAGACGTACTCATACTGCGATTTCACGTCCATGGTCCTTGGTATTTACTCAAGAAAGGCGAAAACTTTCATTCACAAAAGTCTCCGTGCACACATAGTTATAGAAGCTGCATTTAGAGTTGCTAACCACCTAGAAAGCGACCAAGAATTCCTGCACAGGCAATTGGAAGGCCGGTGAACAAACGCTTCACAGTATTACTCAAGGCTGCAGAGTGCTACAGAGCAAGGGGGTGCCATGCCGGAAATGGAAACGCACATCGCGAAGACCACGCAGTCTGTCTTAAAAGACTGTGTAGCATTTGATTTCTACCCTGCAATGTTCTGAATGAAACTGGCCTTTGGAGACTTTAGAGAAGCCCTTGGGGGCTGGGGACCTTGGGGCACGCCTCAGCAGTGGACAGCTTCCTGGCAAGCTGCGGCCCTAGCTCCATCCTTGGCACCAAAACCAAGAAGTAAACCTCTCCTAAGAAAGCAGTGATCCAAGATCTGGTGGGAAAGAGGGCGAAGGGGTGGAGCACGTGGGTTTTCAGGGCAGAAACGCCGCAGGACAGTGTAAGAGTGGACATGCCCTGCCACTCCTTTGTCAAAAGCCGTAAACCAAGCGACCCTTCCTCAGCCCATGGTGGCAGTTGGTGTGGAGAGGCAGGAAGGCTGGCTGTGTGATGCACAGGGGTCAGGAAAACAGGAGCCGGCCCCAGCTGAGTCCTCCAGGGAGCGCCTTGCACCCTAGTAGGGAGGTTTCTTTTTTCTACTTTTAAAGCAAGTACTAGTACCAAACAGTGGGCGTCACTCTGACAGGTTCATTCATGCTTGGACCTTGACCTCTCCACCCCCCCGCCATCCCCACACCCAGGCCCAGCCCTCCGCCCCCTTTCACATACTGGGAAATTCACTGTGCATATTCGCCCATATCTGTGCTGCACGCACGCGGCCCACTCCTGGCACCCTCGCCTTCCCTTTCTGTGGCGCATAGTAGGCTCATGTCTATGGTCTTGTCTTTCTTTATGATTTCCTGTATGAGGGAGAGCGAGCCGTGCTCGCCTTGCGGAGCCTGGCTTATTTCGCTTGATGTATCGGTCACCAGATCCATCTGCTTCCTGCGGGTAATAGGATTCCATTCTACTATTGGGCGTCTTGTACGTGAGCCACATTTTCTGTATCCAGTCCTCGGCACATGGTGCCTGAGCTGGTTCCGAATCTTTGCAGTTGCAAATTGAGCCAGAATAATCGTACGTGCGCATCTGTTCCCCGTGGTGTGCTAGCGTTCATTGTCGTGGGTGGATACCAAGGAATGGACAGCTAATCAAATAGTTCTATTTAATTTTTAAGACACCGTGGCTATGCTAATTCATATTCCCACCAGCAGTATGGAAAGGCTTCTGTAAGCTTCACATCTCCACTGGCATTTGTCTGTTTTGGTTTGCTGTTGCTGTAGTTAAATTTTTATAGTTTTTAAATTCTTATAAAAATTAAAGAATTAATTAATCAATTGATTATCAATTAATTAATAAAATTATAATAAATTAAAAATAAAATTAATATAAGAATAAAATTTAAAAATTATTTTTAGATTCTTATAAGAATTAAATTTAAGAATTAATATAAAAATTAAATTTATTTAATAAACTAATGAAATTATAATAAATTAATAGAATTATAATAAATTAATAAAATAAAAATAAGAATTAAATTTAAAAATTATAACTTTTAAATTATAAGAATTACGACTTACATTTAAGTGCATCTGCTGGTTGTACTCTATTTTCCTTACAAGTGGCATATCACCTGTAATAGTTGTCATGGTTCATGCTCTTCTCTTTTAGTCTCTGAGCCCCAGAAAGCAGCACCTTAGGAGTGATTTGTGGGAACAATTCCAGGAACAGAGCCGAGGACCAGAAATAATGGAGCAGACATCAGAAGGCGGCTCATGCCAATGTTTTGGACCTTGGGAGCTCCCACGAAGTAGGACTGATAGCAAATTCTATGATTCTGTGCCAGGAAATCACCTGAGTCACATTTAGGCAGAGAGTCCAGAAGAAAAAGGGAGAAGAATTAATCCACTGACTCTCCTCTCTCAGGGAGGAGGCAAGTGGCTTCTCTGCTCTCTCCCTGTTAGGTTCTTTGGCTGAGATATAAATTAAACTAATAAAGAATTTGAGACATCTTAACAGGAAGAAAAACATGGTTAATGACATACATATGCACCAAGCCCTGATCAAAGTCTGAGACTTAAAAGAAGACCCAGAGGGTGAGGATTCTATCGCACCATGAGCCGCAGAAACGGGCCTGTGGATTCTGGTGGGGAAACAAATTCTGGGAAACAGCAGGGAGGGAGCAAGGGGCATAAAGGTTGTCTAGTTGTGAGTACCTCAGGAGATAAATTAGTCCCTGAACAGCTTCTTCCTGGTAGAGACACCTTCAATAATGAGAATTTCCTGTAAAGATGTACACTTCGCTTTCCAAAGGGCAGCTTTTCAGAGCTACTTCTATAGGAATGAAAGGTTTGGCAGAAGTTTACAGTTTTCAACGAGCTCCTTAAAAGCTTGAAAATAAGGACCTTAACATCAAAGGGTTTTCACAGACAGAGAGGAGGAACGGGAGGCCCACTACAAGCTACAAGACCATCTGTGATGGAAAGAGAAACCAGCCAAGCCACCAAGCCGGACATGTTCCTCGAAAGCATGGTCCTCTTCAAGGGTAGGGCTGGCCACGTCCCTCAAGGGGACTGAAGAAGGGGACAGCCTCCTGCAGTCACTCCTGAAGACCCTGCAGCAGGGAGGAGTGCAGTGAAGCAGGTCAGGGAAGCCACTGATCGTGTCCCGTAAGTCCCGAAGGACTTGTGTGCAATGAGTGAAAGCCCATGAAATCTACACTTAAAATAAACAGTTTACAGAATGGAAACTGACAGCTTATACTTTTTATAGCTGCACGTCATGTTTGCATTTTAAGCTAAAGGTCATTGCCAAAGCCAAAGCTGCAGCTAAAGGAGAACCATGTCTTCTTGCCTAGGTGGGAGACCAACCTAGAGGGAGAGAGTAGGGTTAGAGACTGGGCTGAGGTGGGAAGGGGCAGCACCATTGGTCCTGATGGCGCAGCACGGGAGCATGGCGGTGCAACCCCGCTCCCGGTAGTGTGTGCGGCGGACCTGGGCATGGTGCAGGATGCCTGGCAGTTGAGGCAGGAGGATCTCAGGAGGATCACAGGGTTGAGCCCTGCCTGGGCAACTCACTTGGCCTTGTCTCAAAAATAAAATAGAAATAAAATGAATGAATGGGGCTGAACCTCAGGTCAAAGACCTTGAGTTCAGTCTTCAGCGACACAACATATACACAAATGGGCATAATTAATACATGCTAATTAATTAACATAATCATTATTATTAACATGTTAATTAATGTAATTAACGTTAATCATTTTGATAAGTCACAAAGTTTAAAAAGGTACGACTGTATAATATAAAAAGTCACAGGACAGCCAAGGCAGGCAGCTAATCGAACACCAGGAACCCTTCTGCTCCTGACCAGGTGTTTAGGGACCAGGGGACTGAAGCAGTCCTATGCAACAGTACTGCAATGACAGGAGTGCCCAGCCCTTGAGTGGGAGCACTCGGGGGGACCCAGGTGCCTTGAGCTGTCTCCCAGGCAACTGTGGCAACGAGGATCCAACCACGGCACTGCATCCCAGCCTGCTCTGCAACCCGTACCAGAGCAGAAGCGGAGTGAGCAAGGTCCACGACTTCAGCAGCGATGCAGTGCGGGTGGCTGTGGGGTGCCAGGGAGGCCCGGATGGGAACCACGAGAGCCTTCCTGCCCAGCGGGACTGGAGTTCAGGGCTGGAACATGCTGCCTTGGGGGCAGGGTATCAGCAGTTGACCAGCTGAAGGCACAGTACACTCTCCAGTCTACAACGTGGTGAGGACAGAGACATCCTGGTGGAAGCGCGAAGGAGGGGGTGTTGCAGGACCAGGACAGCTGGCTGTGTGTAGGGCTGGGGGCAGCCTTGGGCTGTCTGCCTGCAGGGCCAGCGCAACTGGGAGAGAGACAGGAAGTGCAGAGTAGGTGTGGCTCCAAGGAACAGAGAGACGGGTGCTGGCTGAAGGCTCACCCTCCACCCTCCACATCTGCAGGCCAAGGTCAAGTCGACCTTCAGCACTCATTCCACAGTAGCACTGGTGGGACTCACAAGGACAAGTGGGCTCTCTGGTGTGGGCACTACCACAGAACCTCAGAGTTCACCACAGCTCCGTGGACAGCAGAGGAATTCTGTTATTGCTTTTCTCTGTTTCTACCATTTTCCTTTTTCTCTGTGTGTTTGTTTGGCTTTTACCTTTATTTTTGTGCTGTTTTATTTATCTTCTTTCTCTGTGTCCTCAGCTGTCTCTCTGCCTTCATGATGCTCCTCTGGGTGAACACTGTCGCTACCCTTTCTGGCTCGCCTCGACAGTCTTTTGCTTATGCCTTCAGTCCTTCCTTCCTGCCATCCTCTGTAGTACTGCGAAGCTTGCATGGCCACCCTTTGTTCCGCAGGCTCGTTTCTACTGAACTTGCCTCCATGTAACTCTGTTTTGTCCCGCATTCCTCTCAAATTTCCCCACCACAATATGCCATCACTTTACTACAGGGAAGTTCTTTCCATAAAAGTTCATCATTGGCGTCAGCTTTTGTTATGGAACTAGATCTAGGTCACACTATTAAGGAGACTGTGTAGTGCTGTGGCGTCTCCATTTCTAAGCTGTGCTTCACGCTGTTGCTATTGCTACGTGTACTACATTATCCCGAACGTCATATCCACTGACCTTAGCTTTTCTCCCTTGTCAAAGCACTCTGGTTGTCTGGTGTTACAGACCTCACCACAGACCAGTACCAAAAGGCTAGGTCTGAGGAAAATAGACAGTAATATCTTATCTTCTTGTAGTGATTTTATGGATTTGCTACAGGGTCTCACTATGCAGCTCTGACTCTTAGCGATCGTGGCGTTTCAGCCTCCCCGGTGCTGGGATTACAGGTGTGTGCCACAACAATCAGTCTTGGTGGCTGGGGAGAGGCCCACGTGGCATGTATTACCAGGGATAGAACCTGAGACCTTGTGCTTGCCTAGGCAGGCACTTAGACCACAGAGCTATCCCAGTGGCCCAGAGATAGTAATATCTTATCTTTAATAACCTGTGAAAGTGGAATATTGGGACAGACACAGAAACCAAGAACTTCTAGTACCATGAAGTCATCTTTGAACAGTTCAAGTTGTCCAGGGAGGCCTTAAGACTAGTGAAGAAGCTATATCTATAAGAAATGTAGAAGCATCGTCCCAGAAAAGAAAAGAAAATTAGAATATACAAAACAACTGGTCACACAAGCAAAATCCAACCCCAGACCTCAAGCTCAACAAGGAGAAGTCCACAAGACAGTGCGGTGGGCAAAATAGAAGCCACACAGCTGCAATCTATGAAATGATAGCAACAAAGGTGAAAGCAGATGTTCATGAAACTAGGGGGGAAAGGATCTCAGAAATAATATTCCAGGTAAGAAAGAGAAGGTAATGACCATAATGAAGGAGTCTCTCAGCAGGTCTAGAAGATACTTAGATTAAAAGAACAGGGAGCATAAGAAAAGAATAAAAACCATGGAAGTCCAATATTGAAAAGAAATAGAATCCATGAAACAGATTTAAACAGATAGCCAAGAGATTAAAAACTCCATGGAAAATTTTCAAAGCCACACAAACAAAAGTTAATAAAATATCAGAGCCAGAGTACAAGACCCTGGGTATCAGTCATGATGAGGACGTTCTCTTAGCAAGAAATCATGAAGAGGAAATTTAATAGCTGAATGAGTGACTCGAGTTAATGACAAAACAAGAGTCAGCAAACTGACATAAAAACCTGTCCACAGAAATAATGGCAGAAAACTTGCCAAGCATGGAAAAAGAATTTGACATACACATAAATGAGGCCTATATGACTTTAACTAGTTTGACTACAATGAATCTGTGCCAAGGTACATGAAAAGAAAGGTTAGAGATATTTAGCACAATTTTTGGAATTTTAAATCACAGAATAATTGCGAGCAATTAGAGAAAAGAACCAAACCCCCTATGAAAGCAAGCTCGTCAAAGTCACAGCTGCCTTCTTAATATGAACCTTTAAAACAGGGAGAAATTGGAGTAAAGTATTACAAGTCCTGAGAGAAAACCATTTCCAATCCAGATTTAAGCACCCAGTAAAACCATTTTTCAGAGGTAGGGAAGAAATAAGAAAAAAAATCAAATTTATTCAATTAAAAGTAACAAAGATGAAGTCACAAGAGATCTGGCAGGAATCCAGAAGATCTACTTGGAGTAACTTTATTCTAATAAGATGGAAAATACAGAAGACATGGACAGATTCCTAAATACGTATGAATTAAGAAAACAACTAGAATGGGGGAAAGGAGGAGGAAAATAAGGTAAGATAGCTAAGATAATTGCATTAATAATTACCTTAGTTTATTGAAAGTATTAGTGTTTATACTGTTTGATCAATTTATATAGCTGTCTTTGACATTCTGAGCAACTGTTTTTTGAAGACAACATTGTGCAATACAGTAACTATTGTTAATTTCCTCTTATCTTCTTTAGAGATTATCAATTTTATTGTTTAGTCATCTGTAAAAATTCTAAATAACCCATTATCAGTCAGTGAAATAGAAGATGTAATTAAAATTCTACCATAAATTAAAATTCAGACTCACTGCTGAAGTGTGCAAGAAATTTAGAGCCCATTTGATGCCATTATTCCTCAAGCTCTTAAGTGAATTTGGCAGTGAAGCAGTACTCCAGAGCTCATTACTGGAAGCAAGCGTTCCCAGATACCAAAACCATAGATGGATCTAAACAAAAGAGAAGCACAGGCTAGGCTCCCTCATGAACGTAGATTCAAATGCTTCAGTTAGACAAATAGAATGCAGCAGAACATAAAGAAGGTTATACACCATGACCGGGCAAAATTCACCAAAGTGGTGCAATAATGTTTCTAAGTACATAATTCAAGAAATGTATCATAGCATATTAGCAGAGCCACAGCCACACACCACATAATGACCTTAATAGGCAGAGGAAAGCAGGTGGTGTATCTAGCACACCTTCATGATAAACCCTCTACTGAAAATCAGAATAGAGGGTTTCTATCTCAATCTGATAAAAGCCATCTAATACCAACCAGTAGCCAATATCCTATTAAATGGTAAAGCAAACAACAAAACCAAAAAATCCTGAAATCCTTCATGCTAAAATGAGGAACAACGGCAACAAAAATGGTATCCATTGTCACCACTCATATACAATATAGTTTTAGAACAGTAAGTAGAACAATGATACAACAGAAAGAAATTTAAAGAACAAAGATAGGAAAGAAAAAAGTTAAATTATCATTATTTGTAGATAGCATAATACTGCACGTAGAAGATCTTAAAGACTCTATCAAAAGTCTTCTCAATTTAATAACGAAATTTAGTCATATAGCTGGATCCAATGTCAACACTCAAAAATCAATAGTGTTTCTGTATGCAAATTATAAACTCTGTGAGATAGAAATTCCTTTCACAATAGCAGCAAAGAAGGAAACATTTAGAAATCAATCTAAGAAATGTAAAACACTGTGATACTGAAAATTATAGTACTCTAAAGAAGATATCAGAAAATGGAAAGCTATCCCATGCTGTTTGCCTAGGAAGAACCAACATAGTGAAAATGACCATACTCTTAAGAGTTAATGCAATCCCAATCAAAATACTATCACTGTACCCCAGAAAACTAGAGAGAACATTCTTAAAATTGATTTGGAATGAGAAGAGACCTGAAATAGCAAAAGCGGTTTGGAGAAACAAAGGTTAGGCAAAGAATATCACGATCCCTGAAAACAATGTACTACAGAACTACCATGATAAAAAGAGCATGACACTGGAAAAAATATAATAATAATAATAATAATAATAATAATAATAATAATAATAATAATAATATAATAATAATAAGTAAGTAAAACCTAAGGATTAGTGGCACAGAGTAAAAGATGGTGAGGCAACTTTAGATACACTCATCCACCATATCGCGGGCAAAGAGATCAAGCACATTCACTGGACGATAGGTGGCATCTTTAGTAGTGCATGGAAGCAGGCTGTGCACATGCTGAGGACCAAAGCTAAGCCCATATCTATCACCATACACTCATACAAAGTGCAAATGGATCGAAGATCTAAATATTAAAATGGAAAATACTAAATCTGCTAAAAGAGAGAGGAGGTAGAACTCTAGAATATATAGGCTTAGGCAGACTTCATAGACAAAAATCTAATTATACCAGAAATAAAATAAAGAACAGACAGATGGGATCTCACCTTATTAAAAAGGTTATATAGAGCAAAATAAATCACCACCATGCATAGCATGAAAAATGTTAGCCATTTCTTGTTCAAAGGACCAATAACTTCAGCATAAAAAGTACTGAAAAAATATCAGACCACTCAGATTTAATGACTGAATCAAAAAATGGGCATCGGTGATGAATAGAACCCTGTCAGAAGAAGTTAAATATGTATATACATATTTATATTATATTATATTATATTATATTATATTATATTATATTATGTAGTACATCACAGGACATTAGAGAAATGAAAATTAAAACAGTGTTCAGGTTTGCCTCACTCTGGAAAGAATGGCTATTTATTAAGAACACAATAATAGCAAGTGCTGGCAAAGCTATGGGGAAAAACCCTCCTCCGCTGTTTGAGGAGCTGCGAACTGCAGCAACCACTGTGGAAGTCAGTGTGAAGACTACTCAACACATAGCATTAGAGGTCCCATTGACTCAGATATGTCCCTTTTGGTATCCTTTCAAAAGCATTCTGTCACAGCAACATATGCACGCCATGTTTATGGCAGTGCCATGGGTCACAGGTGAATCCTGGAAACAACCCAAAAGCCCACGAGCTGAGGAATGGATGGACAGATGTGTTGCTTATATCGTGAAGTATTACTCAGCCATGAACAAGCCAACACTGAAGACAGCTGTAACTGAATGGGTGAACTTTGAGACCTTAATCGTAAGTGAGGTGAGCTGTCCACGCATGCTTCAATACCTCATTGTTTGTCTGATGTGAGAAACTGAAGGTGTGCTAAGAACCCAGCTGTATAATTGTGCCGCAGAAGAAATTATCCACAGGTAAAGGGAACCAGGGAGGGACGATGGTGAAGCAAGGGAAGAGGACAGAAGGAAAGGTGAAAAGGAAGATAAGACGGAAACAAAACTTCGTACATAAATAAAGGAATAGGAGATGAAGGGAGAGAAAGAAAATGGGCAGAGGAAGACTCATGATGCACTCTGCACAGGCACAACTTCCCCTTGGTGCAGGTGGTCATTAGATATACCTAAGTTATACCAACAAGCTTAGTTAACTTCGAAAAAGATTTTAAAAGATCATGGGAAGATAAGGCCTGCCTTTGTTGAAGACAGCGTGCTCTGCATTTGCATGTGCCGCGTCTGCGAGTGCACGACCTTGCACACATGCATGCGGTGTTCACACGGGTCCTCACCCGCAGCCCACTGAGGGTCAGCTCTGCCTGCCTCTGGCCCACTGCAGGAGCTCAGCAAGAGCGTGCCACGCTGTACCGCTCACACTGTGTCCTGTGTGTGTCGCGGTGCTCACATGTGTCCAGAGACACGAGTGATCCTTGTCACAGGGTCACTGCTGCAATGCTCAGGTGTGCGGCCACGGCCTGGCCCGTAGCGCTGCTGTGCAAAGGGCTGCACCGTGCGTGTGGGTGTACGCGCATGCGCCTGTGCTTGTGTGTGCATGCACGCGTGCGTACATGTGCGTCTGTGTGTGTGTGTGTGTGCATGCGTGCGCATGCCTGTGCACATCTCGTATGCCCGTAATCCGACCTGTGAGGGCGTTTCTCAACACAGATCTCAGCTACCACACAACGCACAGCCACTGGTACACAAGTGATCCGAGTAACTGCCCGCGAGCAGCTGGGCACCACGGGTCCTTGCGTCTGATGAGGCCTTGCAGCGCCTTGCTGGTCTCGCTTCCAGCTCAGAGTGCACAGGCCGCAGAGGGCTGCCTGCTGCTGCGGCGCAGGCTCAGGGGCAGCGCAGTCTCCACCGATGCTCAGAGAGCAGCCGCTGCTTGGGTCCACCAGCTGAGGCTTCGGGAAGGTTCCGTGAGCTTCTTGGTTTCTTTTACTATGGAAGCACAGTCAAACTCATGAAGACCTGGAGGGATTGAAGAGCTACAGAGGCTGCGAATGCTGCCTCTTCAGCTTGAAGATTCAAGCTCAAAGAAAACAATTGGCTGTACTTGAAATATGAGGGATGGACAATGTAAATGTCGTAAGAACTTGTGTACCATAAGTACTTTTAAAATTAGCTGTAGTTGCAATAGTATAGTAGTGGTCAAAATCTGCCCAAAATGTGGTTTAAAAAAATACATTTCAAAGGCCACAATTATACTTACAGAGATAAAGAATGTATTTTATATATGTACTCATATATAGAGATACAAATTTCTTAAACTGAGAAAAATAATTGTGGTGATGCTGATTTCAATATGAAATCTGCTTATTTCTATGATTTTATTTAATTATTTATTTTTAGTAGTACGAGGGATCGAACTCAGGGCCTTGTGCTTACTAGGCAGGCAATTACCTCATGGAGCTATCTCCCCTCCCCTGGCCCTATGGCTTTATTTTTTATGACCATTGTAATTTACTTTTTTTTTTTTTTTTTTTTTTTGCAGGACCATGGTTTGAACTCATAACCTTGCACTTGTCAGGCAGGCACTTGTGCCATGGAGCTATCTCCCCAGCCCCATAATTTACATTTTAAAAACATCTATGCTTTTAACACCTTTTATAAATCAACTTCTGTATTCCAGATCATACTTGAAATTTTTATAAATGAGTTTTCTAAATTTGGTTGCCATTAATTAAAAAACAGTTAAAATAGTCAAAGCAAGCTGGTTAAACTTCTCATGCTATTTGTTTGTTTATTTATTTTTTCATCTTTGGGACAAGTCTTCAATAGGCAGCTCAGGCTGGCCTTGAGCGCACCACATCCACCAAGCTGACTCTAGTCTTTACGATGCTGTCTCAGCCTCCTGTGTGCTGGGGCGGCAGTGGAGCACTGCCATACCCTGGCCTCGTGCATTTATTTATTTATTTATTTATTTATTTATTTATTTATTATGATGGAACCAGGGTTCAAACTCACGACCTTGCACTTGCCAGGCAGGCACTTCTGCCTCTGAGCTATGTCCCTGGCCCCATCGTGCTTTTTAAAAAGAAACATTTGGGGACCAGCGAGATGGCTCAACAGTCTAAAGCACCTGCTTAGGCAACTATAGGGACCATGCTTTGATCCCTGGCACCACATGCTATGCCAACCTCACCCCCAGGGCAGGCTGAGCCGGCCATAATACAAAATAAATAAATAAACAACTAAATAAGCAAGCATTTATTGAAGTAATTGTGACCAGCACCAGAGTGACTCAAACAATCTAAAGTTTTTGATTTGATATTCTGCAGTGGCGCTGTGGGATATAGTAGCTTCTTGATGAAGCTTTTCATTGCGCATATTTGCATTCCGTGTGAGAATGGAACGGAGATGTAACTGTGCGCTCCGCTGACCCAGCAGCACTGCAACTGTTTTGCAAAAATATTGGGAAAAAATCACAGAGAGATGAAACCAGAAGACAAGTTTTACCTTCAAAGCTATTTCTTTTAGGAAGGTACCATGAAGGTACATGTGCAAAAGAAGACTATCCCTCAATATATGATGTCTTAAACAGTTACATGTTATTCTATGAAATACCAAAAAAGGGCAGGAGAGGTTGCTGGAAGGTCATGGTGTCGCTCCAAGCATCACAAAACAAGCCCAACTCTCTGTATAACACAAAAAGTGAGGGGGAAATCTTCATTTGAATGGTTTTCCCTGTCTGAGCTTAACGTGTAGCTAATCCATGATAAAGATATCATTTTTCTCACAAATACAGCCTTGCCATTTGAAGGTGTCATTATTTTGAAGTTTATTAAACACTAAGGCAACTTGAAAACTGAAAATGATTTCATGAAAAAAGAGATCTAACACTCTCAGAAAATTTACATTTTCAGAGAACAGTAACAAATGCTTATGGCATTTAAATATGCATGCAAGATAAATTATTCTAATCATACATTTGTAATGCACTTCTATTGGTGAAATAATCAAAATAAGAAGCCCATTTTATTGTTGTTTAAATGTGTATACATGTATCATTTGAGTCCTAGCAAGAAATTTGTTTCCAAAATTGCACTGTGTGGAAAAGTCGTAGGCCCCAAAACACATTTTTTACTTATTTTCTTTCTTTCTTTCTTTCTTTCTTTCTTTCTTTCTTTCTTTCTTTCTTTCTTTCTTTCTTTCTTTGTTGGTGATAATATTTTACTCATTTTTAGGTCTTTTATCATTTTTAATAAGAAATAACAATAAGAGAGTTTCAAAACCTGCTAGTAGGACATTCGCAATAGTTGCCACGTTGCATAGTGTTGTCTTCATAATAGTTACACAGAGCATAGACATGAAGAATTTTCTTATGCATATTGGTAAGGAAAGAGAAAAGAAAGAAAAAGAAAAAGATACACAGAGAAAAAGAAAGAAAGAAAGAAAGAAAGAAAGAAAGAAAGAAAGAAAGAAAGAAAGAAAGAAAGAAAGAAAGAAAGAAATTCTTTTAGCTGAGAGGAAGTAGCTGTATACAGAGTCCAGTGTTCCTTATTTGCATTGGGTTATCGGTGAAACTGGCAGTGTTGGAGGTTGTTGATTTAAGCCGACTCGCAACCAACACCCCCCTTTTTTGTTACATCTCTAAAAGACCAGAATGATAGGTATCCCAAGCATGAAAAGTCTTTTAAAGGTTCCTAGGAATAATATCCAATTCGTCCTGTGTGCACAAGTGATGGATTTGTTCCTGCTATGCTTCCTCTCTTTTCTGCTTCCTGTCACTTCCTTGTTTAACCCTTAAGTCTTTGATTGCCATTCATCTGTGTTATGCGCTTCCATTCCCAGAAGAACTGAAGACGTCATGCCGTAGTGATATCTGTGCACCTATGTTTATAGCAGCCCAGTTTGTAATAGCCAAATCTTGGAAACAACCAAAATGACCATCTTTTGAAGGATGGTTGAAAAAGATGTGGCATTTTCATAAATTGGAATATTACTCAGCTATAAAGAATAATAAACTAGAAAACTTCATATATAAATGGGTGTACATTGAACATATAAGTGAAATAAACCAGACCTACATGTATAAATATCGTATAGTCTCCCTAGTGTAAGAACTCTAAAGAAGAAATATTTTGTTCATTTTAATGAGAAAAAAAAAAGATAATATAGCAATGAGACAGTTTCAAGGCAGGTTAGTAAGACAGTTACAATAATTGATATATTGCATATTGTTGCCTTTATAGTAGTTTTTCAGAGGACAAGATGCAGACATGATATCTCGTCTAAATATTAGTGTAAACCTTTCTTCTTAGTGAACTAAGAGAAAGAAGCTATATATCTAGCTATTTTGCATATACATATATATTTTTTTTCACAACAAAACAGTCCTTTATTTATATCCCCCATTTTTGTTCTATTTTTTCAGAGATTAGTGTGCTGTTAGAGAAGCTGGATTTGGAAAAATCTTTAAAGGACCTTTGTATACTTGGTGCAAGTCCAAAGATTGTAGGAACTTGAGTTTAGCAGAATAACCCAATATAGTCCGATAGTCCAGAGTCCATAATAGTACTGAGTTATCAGAATAGCTGGTAACTGTGCAAAGTTCCTGACTTGAGCCTTATAGAGCTCCACATATTAACATTGCTTTCCTTTTTATACCTCGTGGTTGCACTTTTCTACTTGATGGTTAAGAGCAAGTTAAAGCAAAACCTATATAACTAAAAATAGAATTCTTGCTATCTGACAAGGTCATTCAAATCTCCTCAGGATTTATCCTGAGACCATGTACTACGCTTTTGTGGATCTGTTGTCATTCTCAGCCATCAGTGTGAGTCACGGCCATTGTTTGACCAGTTTTCTCTCTGCGAAAGCCTGGGAAATGCTTTCTGTCTAGGTGACTCTCCTTAGGCACACTATACATCATCAACCACTTTCCTCTGTGGCCCCATAATCCCCTAGATCAGAAAATTGGACACCACTTAGTTACAGGATGTCACAGCAGAGGTTCTCTTATGTCCTGAGTCCTCACTGACCATACTGGCTATCTCTTTAGCTCAACTATCTCTCTAATTTTGGGTCTTCAAAGTTTAGCAGTTAAACATCCAGAAGAGAAACTTAATGGTGTTATTATCCTGTAACAAAGGCAGCTACTCTAAACATTGCTATCTGAGTATCACATACCTTAGACATAAAGTGGAACTACTATTTTCCAGCAGCCATGAGTATCCTAAAATTTAAATCTCTATACAATGTCAAAAAATAATTACATATTTTTACACAGAAATTTAGAAATCAAACCACACACAACATTGTAGCAGGACGATCCTATGACATTTTGTTTTCTTATCTTTTTCTTTTATCACCTTTCTTTTCAAACATTTACTTTATTTTATTTTATTTTATTTTATTTATTTTTTTTTTTTGGCTTTTTGAGACAGGGTCTCACTGTGCAGTTGAGGCTGGCTTTGAGCTCACTTTTGTAGCCCAGGCTGGTCTCGAACTCGCAGCGATCCTCCTGCCTCAGCCTCCCAAGTGCTGGGATTACAGGTGTGAGCCACCACGCCCGGCTTCAAACATTCACTTTAAAGAGAGGACAGTAAATAATTGATGTGTCATTAGAAGCAGTGTGCATTTAGAAGACAAAGATAACAGGTAAATACAACTATTTGATTGAAGCCTTTTGAATCTTTTGCTACCTAAAAATATTATTTTAGAGTACTTTTAAAAAATAATAGCTTTTAGCCGGGCGTGGTGGCGCACGCCTGTAATCCCAGCACTCGGGAGGCTGAGGCAGGAGGATCGGTGAGAGTTCGAGACCAGCCTGGGCTACCAAAGTGAGCTCAAGGCCAGCCTGAACTGCATGGTGAGACCCTGTCTCAAAAAAGACAAATAAATAAATAAATAAATAAATAAATAATAGCTTTATTGAACTACAATTTACATATCACACAATTTACCACATGTAAGATTGAGGAGATTTTACAACATTGACAGAGCTGCGTACCCAAGATTACAATCAAATTTAGAACATTTTTGTCACCCAAAACAAAATGCTCCACCAATTACCAATTATCGCCCTGTCCCTAGCCCCTATATCCACTAGGGCACTTCAAATTTTGCAAAAATCCTAGAACAGATAACACACACACACACAAAAATTCCAAATAGCGACATCCTACTTTTCGCTATATTCATACCTTACATGGAGGGAGAATGTTTTACAAATGAAGAACAGTAGCCAAGCATCACAGCATTTTCCTGTCTCAAAGGTCCTTCACTTCTGGTTTGCACTGACGTGTAGGCATCTTTTGACCTTGGGGTAGCATCGTCTGTCCTTGTTTCCGGTGACAGTTACAGCTTTCAGAAGAAATGCCCAGGCTATGTGGTTGAGGCAGTTTGTGCGTAGTGCCTCTGGATAGCGAGTGCTTGGCAGGAAGGCTCCAAGCAGAACTGGAATTTCCATCTGACCCAATCAACCCAACAGCACTGACGCTGACTTTATTTCATCACTTGGCTAAATGACTGACTGTCACGGTGCTCACTGTAAAGTGAATGTAAGTTTCAACCTGTCTTCCTACTGCTGTCTGGTGAGGAGATGGCTGTGCAGCCCACAGAAAACAATTCTTCAGAAATGTGGGAGCAGAGGATACAGCACTTGGAGCTTCTCACAGGGTGACAATTCGGCTGTCTTTCACTATCCAGTGATTATAGGATTGTCCCATATTTACAATATTTGTTTTACAATTTGGATTGTGATCCTGTAAATGCTGTAAAGATGAGGTTATTGTACAATGAAAGAATAGTGCAAACCTGCCAGTCGCCAAGCCCAACCTCTCCTCTGAGTGCAGAAGTGTCCTCTGCTTGCTGTGGGACGCTCCGCATAATTCCCTCTCCACCATCAAAGGCCAGCTCAGCTGCCCTGTGTAGGAGTCCCTGACACTGTGGCAAAGCGATGCCAGGTGGCATTCCCACGCTCGTCCCAGTGTCTACAGCTGGCTCTGATCCCTTGCCTGGCTGAGCCACAAGGTGCATCACACAGTTCTAACCTGAGGGGTGCTCACGCTGACACTGGTTTGTGACAGTTGCCATGATGACGTCCGCCTGCTGCCTCAATCACCAAGGACTTAATGGCTAGGAATGCCAGGAGGCCAGCACCACACAGCCCGACCTTCAGTAGCCCGCACAGCCCTGCTGTGGTGAAGCAGCCTGCAGCGGGGCGCCTCTCTTGCTCATCTCTCCGGGCCTGGATGGCCCCACATCCCATGTGCACAGCTTGTCCTCACAGGCAGCCACGCTCGGCCTCCCTCCTCCTCTTCCTCTGCACCCAGCCCTCATCCCTAAACCAAGAAACAGCCTTTCAGACGTCACTCAGTGACATCAGGCTCTTGCGAATAGACCAAGCTGGTCTTCCCATTGTAGGGTGTTTAATATGTAATTGCATTTTTATCACATTCTATAAGGCTTTATTAGAATATCAATGACTGATGGAAAATACCTGTTCCAAGTTAAGTCTAAGGTGTTTAATATTCAGAAAGACGGTGATATTAAGCTCAAGGGCTTAAGTTATAGGGTAATAGTATCACTAAGCTTCTCTTCTGGAGGGTTAGTAACTTCAGTTTGCAAATCAAAAAATTAGAGAAAAAGAAGGGCTACAAAGGCAGGCAATATTTTGGCCTTAGCCCTTCAAGATAAGTGAGGACTGAGGACATAAGAGAATTTCTGCTGTGACATCTAACAAAGTGGTGTCCTAAAATTACTGATCAGGGAGATTATGTGACCACAGAGGAAAGTGATCAAAGATGTGTAGTGTGCCAAAGCAGAGTCATCTAGAGAAAACATTTTCTCAGTTTTCACAGAGAGAAAACTGGTCAAGCAATGGCCACGACTCATCCAGGTGGTCGACATTGACAAAATTCTACAAAACGCTGTACATAGTTTCCAGGTAAATCCTGAGGGGATTTTGACTGAACTTCTCACATGTGAAAGTTACATTTCTTGTTATAGAGCTCTTGCTTCAACTTAGTCTTAACCATCCAGCAGAAAAGTTTAACCACAAGGTATAAAAATTAAGCCAGATTAATATGCTGATCTGTAAAAGGCTCAAGTCAGCAGCTTCTGACAATGCCAGTTCTGCCGATAACCCACTACTATTGTGGACTATTGGACTATGTATACAGCTACTGTCTCTTAGTTCAATGAGAAGAAAGATTTGTACCGATACTTATTTAGAAGAGTTATCATGTCCGCATCTTTACTTGAAACAACTACTATGAAGACAACAATATGCATTGTATTAATTATTGTGGCTGTCCCACTAAAGTGTTTTGAAACTGTCTCATTGTTATTTCTTTCTTATTAAAATTAATCACATTTAAAAAATTCCTCCAAAAAATGTAATCGGGTCTCTTCAATCAGCGTTTCCAGGGTGGGTGGCTTACCTATGAGTTTCGAAGTTCGGAGTTTGGGCCAATGTTGGAGCACTATTTTCTCTAACCTGACCTTAGAAATCAAGCAGGCATGAACAGCTGCACCAATACATGCCGTGTGCATAGGACAGACGAGCCACGTGCTGTGTTCGTGACTAACTTTATAAGCTACAGCCAGCCCTTTTTGGCACTCCCTGCAAAAGCTGCAGGAGACTTCGACATTTCCTGTTTCCTCACAAGTCTTGGTAGAAACAGAAATTTTTAGAGTTGTAGTCTTTCCGGTGGGTGTTAAGTTGGTCTTGCTCTAACTTCTATTGCTCCTACCCAGCAATGGGTAAGCGTCTTTTTTCCTATGTGATTTGATTTAATGAGATGGCTTAGCTTTGATATTTCCATCTTTTATGTGTTCCATGTATATTTTCAATGGGTCTCCCATGGGTTTCAGTTTAGTTATCCGTGTTTTCTCTCATGCGTACACTCCTCCGTACACGGTGATTATGCTCGTGGAAGGGAACGGCACAAGTGAACGGCACCTTTCAGCTCTTCCTTCCCTTTCCCTCCACACACACGCCTGTGTTTTCCTAGCATCAGGTTCATGTATTGGTCTTATAAAGCCTTAGAAAGTCATTTATCATATGCCTGTAGATGGAGAGGTAGACTAACAGGTCAAAGAACACATATCACATATGGCATGAAAGTCCACTGTGTGAAGTCCAGGTAAGACCTCGATACGCTGTCGGTGCTGCACCACAAGCCCTTTAAATCTCTTTCTTTTTTCTTCTTACCATCTTTGATTTCACACTGCACATACCCCGAGTTTTTCATATAAAAGAAACCAAGAAGTATTTAAGCTTGTGTGTCAGACTCACAAGCTCAGACCTTCATCTTATTTTTTATTATTTTCTACTACTTCTGGATTTATCTTTTCATTTTTAACAGCGTGCATCAAAGCACATAATGTATTTTTGTGGAGCTCGCTCAGTATTCTTCCCACTGTGACTGATACTTTTTTGACTGCTGTAAGAAATCTTTGCCTATTCTGTTGAGTAAAGACATTTGTAGCATTTTATTTCTAGTTGCAGATTTTTTATGTGTTTCAGATACTTTCCTAGTGTTTTATTTCTAGTTGTATTTTTATTTATATAGTGCAAACACTCATCTCACATTATAAAAGTCATGTTTTTGTCTATTGTTGGAAGGAGAGCAAAGATCTGTCCTTTGGCACTTCCTTCTGGGCTAGGGCTCTAGGTGTGCAGCTACTCACGGACTCTCTTGCAATTCCACTGACACACACGCTTGTCCAGTATCCACACTACACTCTTGGTAACCATCACGTTATACTGTGTTGTGAAATAGGTAACATGTAAAATATAGCACTGGGTTTTAAAATATACTTAATAAAATTATTCCTTAAATTTGCAAATTGATTAGTTTCTAGATGAACAAGGTTTAGAATTTGTTTAGATTTCTAAGATTTTTGCTTAAATTATGCTATTTAGATTTTTTAAAGTCATATAACTTTAGAGATCATTGAAACTGGTCAGTGTTGGGCTTCCTAATCTAACGTATCTCATGGCTATGGAGCCTATACCTGTGTCTCCTCTTTTACGTGCTAAAAGCTTACTTATGATGAACACTGTGATCGTACCTGGCTAAAGCCTGAACAAGGGGTGGTCTATTGATGTATCTATTCACAAATAGGGTTGAACTTTGTGTGCCATTCCGCAAATTGACTTACAAGTAGGTTGACCTGTGCAGTGATTTTCTTGTTGCTGTTGCTAAGACTCGTCAAGGCAGAGCCAGAGCACCCTTCAGTCTGCAATCTGTGCTGTCTTCCATCACCCCTGGCAGGAGTCTACTGCATGTGCTGGGCTGCACAGCTTCTGTGCAGTCTGTTTGCTGGGAATGCAAATGATTGCTAGTTCTCTGTGGACTGTGGGAATCCTTTTGTCTGCTTCTTCTCAGGGGTCATTTCCTCTGTAGAGGTGAGGGTAGGGGCTCAACTTGGTTGAATCCACCCAGGAGGTTGGTAAGTCACACTGCTTGGTGCATCCAGTGGTTTAGGGAGCCATGGCCACAGAATCTACATCTGTCTCTCTGTCTTTCTTCTCTGACTTACCTGCGTATCTGCTTTTTCACCGTTGTGAACTAAGGACAGGCATTTGCTGTGAGGTTCCTGCTTCAGAGCTGGGTATGATGACTTTAATCCCAGTGCCGGTCTGGGCCAAACTAAACCTCTGCCTTAAAGTTAAGGGCAGAGGTATGGTGCCAGTGTGAAAGCCGATCTGTGCAGAAAATTGATATGAGAGGCAGCATCACTGCTGTTCCTGTGCCTCACTAGGTAGTCTAGAAGCCTTTGGAACTGGTTGTGGGATGAGGTTTGCAAAGTTTGAAAAGGTAGACGACAGCCCTGGCAATCCATAAGCAAAGCCTAGCAGGTTACTCTGGTCAGAGTTCAGAAGAGCCCAGATAGAATGCGGTGAAGAAGCACGCTGACATAAATGCAGATAGAAAGACTCATGCACGCGAGATTTAAACTGGAAATAATATCTCCGTAGACACTGGATGGCAAGCCACCTGTGTGACACTCTGGATGAAAATCTGTCTCCATTTCGTCCACGTGCTAAGGCTCTGCTGAGGACTGAGGCTGAGGAGGTGAACTAACTAATCTGCTGGAGGAAATTTTAAGACAGCCGTCCCTTCTCTCTGTGTCACCAGCATTGCTGCCAACCCTTAGCCACATTTATATGGAGAACTGAGGACAACAGGCTACGTAGGGAAGAAATGAAAAGTTCTAGTTTTGGCCCAGAATATATTGCATGTAAGTTTGGAGCCAAGAGGCGTGTGGTTGCTGAAGAAACCCAGTATTCTGTAGAAGGAAGCTATGCCTTGAGGGCATCGCAGGAATGAGCAAGACCTCTCCCACTGTGGTTCAAGTGTCCAAGGAGAGAGGGACCCTGTGGTCCCCATGACTGAGAAGAACCTCCTGAAGAACTGGTTCCCTGGCATTCATTTCACTGTGTCCAGCCATTCAGGTGCTCAGGGGATACTGCAGGGCTACTCCCAGGGGGCCAGGCTATGACCATCCCTGCTGGAAGTAGACCTCGGCCTCACCCATGCAGTGCTGGTTTACAGGGACACAAGTGGTTTGCGATCAGCAAGGTTTCCCCTCACATTTCAGAGAGAGGCCTGGGCGCTCCAGCCTGTAGCCCCTCCGTGTGCTTTCTGTGAGCTACGGGAATTAAGACGAGAATATGGTGTAGACTCCATGAATCTGCAGATGGCAGGGACATGCAACATCTATGAGGAGAAGTTGCAGGCTGTGAGTGGTGCCAGCCCAGGACAGGGCTCCTGTGCAATGCTGTGAGCAGGGCTACGTGGGTGGGCAGCCCAAGCCCTTCTGAATTCCTGCTCCATCACTGTTTGCTCCAGGTTCCTCATACAGAGCTCCTTGACTTAGTGTTTACCCTAAAAGCTTTTAGTCTACCTGTGGCCAATTAATTTTTAATCCCTTGTGCTTCCCTTTTGGAATGTGCATATTTACCTCTGCGTGGTATTTTGGAACCGTGCTACTTAATGTTTGGCTCTTAAAGGAATTCACAGTTAAGAGGCTGCCTGCCTTGAGGGAGTTGGACTTGGACTTCTGAAAAATGCTCGAAGCTTTGAAACTTTAGGAAAGGGATTGCTTTGTTTCTGGTTGTATGGGACATGGCTGTCTTACATTAGACTGAAGTATGAACTTGCTGTTGTCTTTACGTAGAGACAAAACATGTATTATGGAGATGTATTGGCGATGAACTTCATGGGTGGGGGGATATCACGGATACTGCAGAGTGTCAGCTTGACTATCTTTGGGATTTATCCAAGGGCTTGGTGGAATATGCTTCCAGGTGGAGCCAAGCCACCCCGGAGTGACATGCCAAACTCTGAACACAAGGGAAGCCCTCCTCATTAGATGGTAGGTGTTAAGCATTGCGTCTCAGTGGCAGGCGTTGTGACAGAGTCCCGGTGAGTTAGGCTGGAGGTCTCACCGACTGCGAGGTGAGGGGCCGTGTGGGCCTGGCTTTCCTCTCCATGTGCTCTGCTCTGGACACTGTCCTTAGCCTCGTGGCTCCTGCCCAGTTCCCAGGCGGCTTTCTGAAGGAGGAGAATCTCAGCAGCAGGTGGCTTCCCAGGGCATCAGCGACTGTGTGTGGGTTGGCCACATACTACAAGCTCCACGAGCTACGACTGCGCCGTTAGTGACAGGCAATTAAGAGGTGACTATTTTTGTAGGCTTCATGATTAAAAACAGTTGGTAGAGTGAAAAAGTCTTCTGTTTACTCATCCAAGTTTGTAGCATGCAGAGGTTACCCTCGGCCTATGGAGCGGGCACATGTGCCTACGCTGCTCTGCTCTTCCTTGCTGTGATCACCAACCGCTCGGCTCCTCCCCACTCCTTTCAGCTCTTGGTCCCTTTTTCATCTGCACACAAGCTTAACTATCTCCTGGCTCCTCTTGTAGGAGAAACGCAAGATAGATATATATTCAATGTATAAGGCAAGTATACTTCAGTGTATAAAAATACATTTCTTATGCATGACATAGATAGATATAAATAGGTATATTATCTCAATATGTGTTAGTGGTACCTGGCTTTAAGAACTTCATTCTTTGCACAATTATGGTGGCAAATCAAATCAGTTGAGAAACAATCAAATTAAATGCTTAGGGTCAGTGTGGACCTTATGGGGAAATTTGATTCTGCTCTCATCTAATCAGTTTTGTAACCAAGATGAGGCTCACACGCTGAGACACTGTGGGGAGGACGCTGGATAGTGAGGAACTCAGAAGCACTTTTTCCAGTTGATGGAATGGAGAGGGAGAGAGAAAAAGGGATTTTTACAAAGAGGAAAGAACAAATAGTTTAAAATTTTATTTCTTGTTAGAAAAACTATGGTTAGAAATTTCACTAGCAACTGACAGAAAGCCTAGGTCTCAAAATGCAGCACGGGTTAACAGTTTGACTACTTGTATATTTTTGCCACTTGGGCGCCAACTGAGTTATAAGGAACATGAAACTTTCCCATACTCACTGCTGCTTAATTCTTCTTAATTAATTACCCTTACTTTAAGTTAGATTTTCTGTCTTATTTACTATGTGTGGTGCTTTTCATCAGGACGCAGATTTCAAACACTGACAAGTTGAACCCTAAGCATCGGATCTGAAAGCAAGGCAGAAGCGGGGTCTGAGAGAATCACGGCACCAGGAGGGTGGCCGAAAAGCCTGCTGGGGGCTTGGCTCTCCCAGGTGCTGCAGAGCAGCTCAGCCGCAGCAGGGCTCAGCCGGCGCCAAGCTTAGCGCGCTTGGGTCTGTGAGCAGCACACAGTAAGAGCTCAGTTATGCTCCTGCGTATTTCCCTACGGGTCTGCTCAACACATGACTCACTGTTTTTCTGGAAATGCTCCCACACCCATTTTCCTGCTCCTGTGATGATCACACACCATGGGTGTGGCGGCGCTCTCCCCACACGTACCTGGCTCCCGGCTTCCAGCCCAACCCCCTGGTTGCTCTGTGGGAGGACGCCGCTGTGTTTTTCCATATTTTCTGGTATTGGCAACATTTTTTTCAATGAGCTTTCTTATCTGTTCTCCTTGTACAACATCCGAGAATGTATCTTAATAACATAACTTGGAAGCGGGTATCCTAGCTGTGGAATATCACCAAGCTCAACCACCTTAAAACAGGCGATTTTCTCTCCAAACACACACACTCCAGGCTGCGGGTAGCAGTGTCTGCAGTTGCCTGTGGGCCTAAGGCTTCCCTGCATATTTTCAGGTGCTGCTGTCCTAGGGGGACAGCGTGCCCGGGCCGTGGGGAGCAAGTGTCTGCCGGTGACTCCCGGGTGCGTGTGCCCAGTGTCCTTTCGCCAGCGTTCAGTCCCCCGTGCTTTGGGGGTTCTGTAGCCCCCGAGGGCAGACCTAGCACTCCACTGTTGGTGCCGGGTTGGCAGGATGCCGCCTGTATTGTGCGTGGAAAGGAGAAGAATCCCGCTTGAGCGCCGCTGTCACGTGTGCCACCTGGCCCTGTAAGCCCCACGGGAGCAACCCGGGCGCTGCTGGAGGGAGCTACGTCTCTTCTCGGTTCCTTCCCCAGTTGGCTGGTGAGAAGGGCCATAAGGAGCAGCCCGGCTTGATGAAGAAGGTGTCAGCCGTGCCACGCACAGCACGTCGGGCTTTAACCCTTGCTGCTGAGATCCCCTGCCAGAGCCGAGATTCATTTGCAGAAGAAATAGAACAGTGATCTTCCTACACTAATTACATGAGTTCTCCCTATAATTACCATAAAATTATAAGTTACAGTAATTTTCAGGACACCACAAGGGAAAATGAAGTTACTTTGAATTATAATGGCAGATTAGGTGGCATCGTAACAGGAACATAGGGTGGCACAAGCAGCTGAGTCCCTGAATACACCCTGTGCCCCACTAGGCCGCCTTCTAGTTCACCGGATGATCCAGGCCATGGGGTTGACCTGAGCCTAGTGAGGCCAGGTACACGAGGGGGGCAGGCTTCACAGGGGGGTTCCTATGAGGCCCAGTAAGCCAGGGGAGCAGCGCTCCAGTCAGTGAGCAAGAACCCCAGGAAGAGGTGGGAGGCACCGGCTCGGCGCCAGGCACTGTCCACTGCGGCTCCTGCCCGATCGTGTGGAGGTTCCCACGCCACCCTTCTGGCCCCCAGCTTGTCCCATGCCACCGTCCCGGCCCCCAGCATGTCACACACCACACTCCTGGCCACAAGCATGACCAAGCTTCCTTGTGAGCAGCGCGAGGCCGGAGGAGGTGACGCCCTGTCAGCATCCGCCAGCTCCTCCAATGAGTCTGGCCGGGACTGAGTGAGCACCTTCAGTAGAGCACGCAGCCACACTGGACCAGCGCTGTTTCTCACCAGTCGCCATGGAGAAGCCTGGACACATGGGCTGAGATCTCACAAGGTGAGCCCTGAGGTAAACCCTCTGCAGAAGCTGTCCCAGACGTGGCCACAAAGCAGGTCACTCGCTGAGGGAAACCCAATCCTGGCTCTCCTGTCCCTTCCACAGGGACGCTTGCTTCCCGCTGTCACAATCCTCACCACAGGTCTCGCACATCTGGCCATAGCACCCTCACCATTTTTTGTCAGTGAACAGACACCAAGGCTCTGGGGCACTCCTGACCTCTTCTGCCCGAGTAGAGCAGGCCACCCAGATCCTGCTGCACCTCTGCTCCACCTCTTGCTCTTTCTTCCCAGGTGCACCATCGCACTTGGCAGGAGACTGGAGCCACGTGCAGAGGTCTCCGACAACGCGCAGCCGCACAGGTCATCGGAAGCTTGCTTGCGGGGGGTGGGGCAGTTTTCAGGGCAAGAGGATCGACGCTGCGCTCAAAGAACAGAGGTTTCCCTGTGCCTGACTCCTGCGCCCGTCGTTTCCTCTTGAGTTTTCAGGTCCTCATGGGTAACATGGGGCCGAGAGTCCTTTGACACAGAGCTTTGAGAGAAATTCCCTTACAACCTATAGCCCACCAAGACGACAGCCAGTCGGGCAAAGAATTCTCAGCCAGAATCACTGAACCGCCAGGCAACCCTGGAGGGGTCGCTGTGCGCAAGTTCTCACCAGGGGAGGAGAGTTCCTGTGCAGAGCAACGCTTCCTCATCAACGCCCCTCCGCTCCCCAGTGAGCAGCACTGCAACGTTCCCACGCGCTGTGTGTCCTGCCGCGCGGAGGCCGTACGCGCAGACGCTCTGCTCGACTCACGTGAGTAACGCGCCAAGGAGTCTGCCACCTGGCGGAATGAGGTGCAGACCTTAAGGAGTGCAGGATGACGCGGCCTAAGACAAGCTGCGCCTTGAGGCCTCGCGTCTAAGCGTTCTGACGGCATCCACACCCTTCCCCTGTGTCGCTCCTAAAGCACGGGATAGTTTTTCTCTCCATAAGAGCAAGGGCTGCGATGTCTCGGGGATGACTCCGGGTGAGGTCGTCTGCATAGAAGAGCACAGCACACAGCACGGGGCACTTTAGCATGGGCGCAGTAGCTGCAGAGGTAAGACGGTGGTGCCAAGCGCTTGGGGACTTTCATGAGGTCCTAGCCTCTACTTGGAGTTGTGCAAAGGAACGAAAGGAAGAACTGTGGTGCGTCCCTCCTGGGTGAAGGCTCAAAGGCAAGCTGTTTTTCCGCTCTCCTCTGGGTCCTAGACCCTCCTCTCTCCTCCCTACTCCTCTTCTTCCTCTAGCAGAGCAGCATGTGAGGAAGGTGACCCCAAGGCTCCAAGGCTGACTCACAAGAAGAGACTCTGGGCCATGGGGCACTGTGCGTTCCAAGCCGCTACCCCCAGGGTCCCCACACTGCGCCCCACTCACATCTAAACAAGAAAGTCAGTCTCGATCAGCGCATCGACCTGACGTGAGTTGCATGTTTCTATTGGCCGCTGTTTAGCTACCTGAGGCAGGTGACTTCTGCTTGGCCCAGGCTTGCTAAGCTGACTTGGAAAAAATAAGAGACAGAATCTCACTGGGCATGAGCTGCGGGGCTGTGGTACCCAGCGACCTGTGACTCCGGGGGGCCGGCACCTTGTGGTTATTTGGGGCCCAGGTGACATCAGCCTGTGTCCGGGTGTCTTCTTTTGCTTTCAAGCCAGCACAAGCTGTGAAGCCGTGGCTCACTCCTGAGTTCCAAGCACATCACATTCTACTCCTGAGAGGAAAGTTACTGCGCATGCTGAGGTCCGTGAGAGGGAGATGAAACCCCGCACTCAGTTCCCAGCCACTGCATTTCCAAGCTGTGGAATAATAAATTATTATAACTTTCACCGTAGCTTCTTTCATTTGTGAAATACCACGCCGGGGCGTATGTCCCCATCGTCCAAGGAGCCGAGCCATTGGAGGTCATCACAGAGCTGCCCTTCACACAGGATTTTCTGGGTCTGTGCCTTTGTTAAGAGTTACTACCAGGCAGATTTCTGATTTACAGTTCTTGAAGCCAAAGAGGAAGAAAGTAGGGCAGACAGGAGCAGCTGCTGAGTGGTCAGCGCGACGTCAACACAGAGACAGGCAGCGTGTCTGCGTACCAAAGGCCCTAAGGACTAACCTAAGCAGAGTGACAAGCAGGGCCTAAGGGAATGCAAGGGACAGAGAACAAATCCCCAAACTAATGGGTGATGCCTTGGAAGGGACAAAATCCAAAGGAAGGGCATGTAGGCCAGATACTCCAGAGGTAGCTGCAGCCATGGGACCCTGCAGCCCCCTGTGGTGACTTGTGCTGAGCCTGTACCCTGGGCCAGGGGATCTAAACATCTCAGGTGCCTGCCATGCAGAGCTCTGCCCTGCTCAGCACCGAGCCTTCCCTCATATCCTGATGAATAAGCACTTGGCTGTTTCCCTCCACAGGACACATGCTGTCGTGGCCAGCTCCATCTGGTTGTCCCCAAACAAGGACCCAGATCACTGCGCAGGAGGGAGCAGCTGATAGTGACCGCTGTGCAAGCGGCCATAGGCATGTGCACATACTGGGTGCCGTGGGAGGCGCAGAACCTGTGAACCCACGTGCTGAACACCTCGTGAAGCATTCATGCGACTGTCGGACACTGACACTACTGTCACAGTGATTGTTCAGGCTTAACTAGAGACTCACACTTCACCTCATTCTCCCCGTGAGGCCTTTTAGATTTGTTCAGAGCACATTTTAAAAATATTTTTTAAGTTTCCACAGGATCATTGTTAAGCCATCCTATGTTACTCATCACAAGGTCACTGCAGACTCGGGGAGAAGAAGTGAGTGCTGAGACAGGATGCCCCTTGCAGCAGGTCACACCTCAGGGTAATGTACCCCAGCCTGCTCTCTGTGCTGAGCCCCTAGGAGTCACGCAACTGGAGGGAGGACACAGCGCTCCTCCTGATGAGGGGCCCGATGGTTTTGCCAGGCTGTGGACAGTGCGAGGCTCAGGAGGGGGACAGCACCGAAACCCCTCACAGAGAGCAGCGTTCTTCCCGTGCCCTCTTTGCGTTCATGTGAGCAGACCTGAAGGCCACAATCACCCTGGTGGATGGCAAGGGCCTCCTGGCAGCCACGAGTCCATGAGGAGCAGGCCGGCCTGAGAGCTTCACTGCTTCTCACCAACACTGTACGTCGTAATGCTATGTCATCAACGGGGAGTTGGAAGGCTTGATACCGACGCCAGCCCTTTTGCAGCCCTGTGAGTTGTTCTTTCACCCATAATGTAAAATCCAGTGGCTGTGAGTCTTCTAGCTTTTGCAGAGCTCCCACGCTGAAAAGTAACTCAGTAGACGTTCTGAATTCTTCTAGAATCTTGGGTGTGAGGAGGACTTTGTTGGAGGCTAAAGTTATTCTAAAATGAAGAATTCAGTTTCCTTTTCTGCTTATTTTGCCTAAACATCTATCCAGAATCAGCCTGAAAACAAGGCAATAAAATGGGCAGAAACAGCAATTTGAAATCACTTCTTCCTTGATGTTTCCGTCAGCTCCAATATTCTGTGTCATAAGTAAGGCTGCTTCGCAGTCACACAAGCACGAAATTGCTTATGACAAACAGGACTGGTTTGTCCCTTCCATTCCAGCCTCAACGAAGGCATTAACTTTTGAGCAGTCTCACATTTTCACATACCCCACAGGAATCAGACATATACCACAGGTATATATAGAATTTTCTCAGACAACCCAGGTCTTAGCCTTGATTCTCTCATTTTTAAAATTATGACTGCAATGCGCACTCTTTAGTGCACTGTTAGATCAGTAAATAAACACGACTTAAGCGAAGGAAAAGGAAACTCTGTGTGGCCTATGTCAGTGTTTGTTGTATGATTTTTGGTCCAGTGCCAAAAGAAACGACGAGAAGACCTGATGAATGTAGCTTCGGAGGACTCACTGAGATTTCTTTTCCTCTGTGAGCCCAGAGCCTCAGAAGGCTCTTCGTTCTATTTAGCATTAAAAAATGGCTAAGGAGCATAGGTCACTACTTTAATAGACACAGCATATTCCAGATATGTAGCTCGAACAAATGCTAACAAATAGTACTTTGAGCAGGGGAGGAGGCAACCATCGGTATCACATAGCAGATAAACAAGGAACAGGGCACCCAAGGGATGAGCAGTCGTCCGCAACCTTGAGCCCCAGCTTTCTGGGAATCTCAGGCAACAGAGGACAGCCCTCCCTGGGCTCTGTCTGTAATTCAAGGACAGGGCACCCGCAGGGGGAGCTGCCACCTGAAGCTTAGGGCCTCAGCTTTCAAAGACTCCCGAGCAACAGAAGGCAGCCCTCCCTGGGCTCTGTCTATAGTTCACCACTTCTAGGGACACCAACGGGTCTTCAATCTTATGTGTATATTACTACAAGTGTTGAGATATACATACTACAAGTGTTGAGTGTATAGATAGGTAGATAGATAGATAGATAGATAGATAGATAGATAGATAGATAGATGGATAGATGTATAGATACATAGATATACAGATTGATATCTATCTCTATTTCTATCTCTATCTTATCTCTATGTTACTACAAGTGTTGAGTGTGTATATATATATAGAGAGATGTATAGATATATGGCTATACAGATTGATATATATCTATATCTATATCTATATCTGTCTCTGTCTCTGTCTTTATCTATGTCTATATCTATCCATATACACATACACACAAATAGGTAAAGTTGTTTATACGAAGACTGAAGACATTTCTTCCTTCTGAGGCTAAAGCGTTTCTAGCTGTAACATCACAAGAATATTTGCCTGACTGAAAACTATCATGGTTGTGCAAGCAGCCTGGCCAACTTGCCATCTACATGGAGAAGTTTTTAAACTGCATGTTAAATCTTGCCTTCTGAAATGACAGATCTTCCCGGGGAGGCACAGCCCTTGCGGTGGAAATGATTTTCCTGAAGACTCATCTCAGAAAATGCTGTAATTTTCTCCCAAGCTGGCTGCTTCCCACTCCCTCTGTGTGTACTTTTCTTTGATGGAAAAGTTCCCTTCAGTGACACCGCCCTGGAGATTTAGATGTTTAGATCCTGAGCAGTTGTTTCTTTAACAATATTCAGGAGCATCTTCCAGTGATGGACTGTCTGTGTTTTGCTCCCATCTGCAGATCCCAGAGAGCGAGACAGCCAGGCTCAGGGCTCAGCCGCACTCTTCCCAGAGCAACTGCCATTGGGGCCTCGTTCGGGCCTGGCGAGGGCCACTCCTGCCAGCTCCTGCCACCAGCGTGTGGCTAAGGAGCACACAGCCCTGATGGCACCTGCTCAGGGACAGAGCAGGCTTGTTAACACCTAGATGTGCGGCCCCGTGGCCGTGGCTCACTGCCTAGCCCCACACACGGTCCCCATGGGAGGCTGAAGTGACAAGCACCCGCATCTGCTCCTGGGAGGTGGCCCCAGGAGCAGGACGGGCTCTGCTGGGTGGAAGCGACCCACAGGACCCACCTGGGCTCTGGGCACAGCTCCGTGGGGGCACCAGGTGGCACACACCGTGGGGGCGCTTCCTTCCCTTCCCGAGCATAATGATGCTGCTCAGGGGGCTCTGGGACATCTTTTAGCTCTAACGTCAAAGTAATATATTTTCTCTCTCTCTTTTGCCTCCAGAGTTCTTGGAGAATCTGATCTGCATTCTTCCCTGAATGGAAATCTTTCCATACCACATAAAAGCTTAAGCTACACTGCATTCCACTGGTGGGTTATTACAGAGCAACAAGACCACGTCAGCAGTGCGTGGGATTTCAGGGAGATAACAAGCAAACCCAGAAGTCCTCAGTCAAGCTGCTGTATGTACGACAGTCTCCTTGCCTTTCTCAGGATTAACGTCTTTAAAGTAGCACCCAAACACACACACACACACAGACACACACACACGCACACGCATGCACACACACACACACACACACACACACACGGCTAGCATACAAGATCTGTGTTGTATTGAAAGAAGTACAAGGTGTACATCTGAGGCTGAGTTAGCAATGAAGTACCCTTAAGAATGCTCCGGCACAACCACGAGGCTAAAGCTGCCCTGTAGCCATGCTAAAATAGTTATTGAGGAAAACATGAAATTAGATTCTTGCCTTTGATAATGTATAGTATTTCACTGTAAATGTGTCTTAAAATGCAAACATAAGAAATCCTAAGGGATAGCCTAATTGCTCAACAGACTGTAGCACCTGCTTATGCACAGCAAAGTGGCAGGGTTCGATCCCTGGCCTGCTGTGCTAGTCCCACCCCCACCGCGTGCTGAGACAGCAGTTGTGACTAGGGCGTGGTGGTCTGCGCATATAATCCCAGCACGTTGGGAGGCTGTAACCAGGAGAATCGCTATGAGTCCAAGCTGCGTAGCGAGACGCTGTAGACTCGGTAGCAAGCAAGCAAGCAAGCAAGAAAGGTCCTATAAGCCAGAGAAAATGAAGGAAATATTTTAATATAATTTTATTTTATTTTAATGAGTAAAAACAAAAGCAAGGAAGATAAAAACAAAAAGAGAAACAAGGTGACATACAACAATACTTACGTTACAGATTTCCAGAACAAGGACAGTTGATTAACAATGGCTGATGCATTATTTATTTTTATCTTCCAATCTGTTGCTCAGATTAACTGATGCAGTTATGCAAGATTAGATATGTGATTGAATAGTACCTCTTAAATTTTTGTTCTCGTCTCACTTTTTCTTTTATTGCCTTTTTGTAAGAATTTATTTTAAAATGAGTATAGGAATAACTGACATGGCCTTAGAACCGGTTTGCATTTAGAAGACCAAGGTGACAGGTGTTTCAAGCGTGGTTTTGCAGTCCACATCGCTGTCCTCGAGGTAGCTCCCGAAGTCACTGAAATCAGCATACAGAATTAATCGAAGTGAGAATTTTACACATTCACTGCTATTTTCAAAAAATGGATGGAAAGTCTTAGCACAGTCCCTCAGCCGTCCTGTATACATACTTCTCTGTTTTCTCTTACCGTTTTCCCCCCTCTCTCTCCTCTTCGTTGTTTAATGATTAAGTTCCTTTTTCATTATGTATTTCGTACAGGGCCTCACTATGCAGCTTGGACTCGTAGCGATCCTCTTGTCTCAGCCTCCCTAATGCTAGCATTGTAGGTGTGGGCCGCCACGCCTGGCATCCCTGGCTGGCTCACCACACCGGTGGGCGGGGAGGGTGCAGTGTGGTACTGGGGATGCAGCCCCAATCTCTGCCCTTGCCTAAGCAGGAGCTTAGCCTGCTGAGCTGTGTCACTGGCCCTGACAATACTGGACTACAGATGGAGTGAGAACAAGCGCTGAGGACAGGGCTGGTGGGTACAAGCCTCAAGGCTTGTCTTCAAAGTGTCTAAAAGTGCACTCCTCGCCCAGCTGGAGCTCGGTTTTCTCCCTGGGGCTGCGAATTTCTTCTGCTGTCAGCCGCCCTTTCTGGAAGGCTCTCTGCGGCGGGCCTGCCTCTGCGGAAATGTCCATCTCTCTGACTACCAATGGTCAGACTTACTGCGCAGGGCTTGCTAGGGGTCCACACAGTCTCTATTTGGAGAGTTTCAGCTCAAATATTTCACACTTTTCATCGATTCATGCTTTTAAATATTGTTATTTGCATACAAATATATGTATTTGATGTTCTGTGGAATTATCCTATTAGAAAACTTAGGAGAGTCGTGAATTATCCAGTTTATTACTCTGCTGTCCAAAAGTAGCTCAAGATTCAGCAGACAGTGGGTTCTTAGGCAAAGTTCTTCTGCTTTGCAGACCGAAAGAGACACATCAATTTAAATTATGTCAATTAACAGCATGTGTTGCTCAAGGCTGAGTTCCAGAAGAAATTAACTACAGATCTCAGTGTTTGATGAATTGTCCCTCCTCTAGGAATTGCGTGTGTGTGTGTGTGTGTGTGTGTGTATGAGAGACAGAGGGAGTTGAGTTTTTTTTAAAGGTATAATAAAATGTTGATGATCTTCAATAATGAAACCGTACCTGGAGAGGTAACCAGCGCGGCGCCCCGTGGCGCAGGAGCTGCAGCCGCACGCCGATCCCGAGCCCCATGGCTGTCTTTTCCGCTGTCTTCTGCGGCCTCTTGATTGCTCCGATGCTCTTCAAGCTGCAGCCCGGAGAGGCCGTGCTTCCGACGCGCCGGCCTCACCCATGCCAGAGGGCTGAAGGGAGATGGATTCTCCTGTCACCTCACCAAAGAATTGCTTCTTTTATCTGGATTTACAGTGTCTGCAGAACAAGAATGCTGTCACTCAGAGCAGCGCAGGCCATTATTTATTTATCATCCTGTGAAGTGATCGCTCTCAGAGCCCAGACCGTGAGCAGGAGGCTCTGCCCACGCGTCAAGCACCATGGTGCTCCGTCACCGCCCCGCTGTCCTCCAAAAGCCGCCATCTCCAACTTCACCCCTAGGAGCTCACCTGGGTCTGACTTCTTCCTCCTTCCTGTATCATTTTAACAAATTAATTATTAAATATTGGCATGGATTGACTGATTGATTGATTGCTTTTTTGAGCCAGAGTGTCGCCGTGTCGTCCAACATGGCCTCATCGGAGGCTGGCACACTGAGCACAGAGGAGCCACCATGCACGCAGAGGGAGCCCGACGCGAAGGTGTGCGCACCCGGGCTGCCTCTGTGCCCAGCCCAGCCTCAGCCTCTTGAAGGCAGCATTTCTTTTCCTTGCAGTTTTAGAAGGCGACATCTGACCTGAACGCCCTGCGGAGCTTTGGAGGTGCTGGACCTTCACTGGAACTGTTCCAGAAGGGCTCGCACTCGGGAGCCAGACCTGTCACCAGTGTAGCGCTAGAGCACGCCAGAGGGAGGGGGTGAAGGCCCGACCTTCCAGCTCCGGCAGTGCCTTGCTTCCTTTCTCAGCCATGGCTTCCTTCCTATGCTTTCCTCCTACCCTCCCCCTCCCTCCCTCCCTCCCTCCCTCCCTCCCTCCCCCTTCCTTCCCCCTCCCTTTCTCCTCCTTGTCTCTCTTCCTCCTTCCAACCTTCCTGTTTCCTCGCACCCTCCCACCTTATCCCTCCCTCCCTCCCTTCACATAAGATAGTGTGAGTCGGGCTCCTCTCTCACACCTAAACTGCTCTGAAAGCTAAACTGCTTGAGCTGTTGGTGAGAAAGGAAAGGGAAATGGAGACTGGAAGTGAGTCCTGAGACTGAGACCTGCGGACTCTGGCTGGTGTCACTCACAAGGAGACAGCTGGGTCAAACCACAGAGTGCAGTGTTAAGCCAGTCCTGAAGGCTAAGACAGGAGAATCACTATGAGTCTGAGCTGTGTAGCAAGACCCTATACCAAGTAAATAAATAAATAAATAAGGTGGTTTTGCCAGTACAAATCCTTAACTTTACTCAGGCCTCTGCATATTACAGAGGTCTCTTTCATATACAAGAAATGCTTCCTGCTCTGCTTACTGTAAATCCCACCGGGACTGCAAGTGAGGGTCCTATTTACATAGCAGGTGATTATAACCTGGAAGATTATGCTCTTCTCTAAGGGGCCCCAAATGGCCCCCACACACTGCTGGACAAGGCGGGGCCAGGATCAGAGAGAGGGACCCGGAGCGAGGCCCAGGTGGCAGGCAGCTAGCCTCGCAGAGCAGAAGCCATCGTGCTGTCACAGGCCCAGCAGCTCTGGTGCTAAGCCAAGGCATTTGTACAGAGTGAATGTAGTAGGAAAGCCCACACACTCACCAAACAGCGGGGAGGCCAGCAGGGAAGGGGTGCACAAGACCAGCAGGCACCAGGGAGGAAACCCCCGCGAGGGGCAAAGCCTTCCTAAGAAGACGTGGACCCAAGGCTCTCTCTCATGACAGGCGGTAAGTATCTGCAACTCTTGTGGCCAACACTCTGACAGTGACCTTGGAGAAAGCACCCGCAGGTCCAGAGAGCACACAGCTACCGCGCCCTGCCGGACCGGCTTCCGCTGAGCTAGCCCCGGCTCTCACCACAGCAGCCTGGCTTCTGCTTACAAAGGCTATTTACAAAAGTCTCCCTAAGATGGATTTTTAAAAAGCAGGCATGCATCAAAGTCACCTTGCGGGTTTGCTTAGAGGGAGATATGACGGGAGCCCAGGTCGGGGAGCCAGAGAGTCTAGGCTGGGACAGGAAGACTGTGGTTTTGAAAAGGACCTGGGTGACATTGATGCGGTGGACCCAGGAGTACACACTGGGAATCGTGGAGCGACTGTGGGAGCCATGAGGCCGGGCTTGTGGGGAATCTTGTAGAGCACCTGGGCAGTGTGGGGGCAGTGCATGAGTCTCCGCTGCAACTTGTCCATGCTGCCAACGCGCTGCCTCGCTGTTGCTCTCACTGGTGATGCGCTGCCCCTGGAAGTCGCAGTGGACATGAGCTCTTTCGACGTGTCCAAGCTGCACCTGGGGGCACCGTGATTTACGTGTGGTTTCCTTAACTTCAGAAAAGCAAAATTCATAGTAAACGATGTAAGTAGAAGATGCGTTTGCTAAAAAGTTGCTGAGTGAATCCTGAAACAGGTGGGCAGTTGAAGGACCCACTTAGGGACAAAGTGCAGGGTTGCAGCCCGGCCTTGGCCATGCCTGGTGGACAAGGCTTCCTGCGCAGGTCAGTGCTGGTGCCGAAGCCAGAGTGCGCACCGGGGTCTGTAACGCCTGCTCCTCATCCACTTCAGTCCTCCCCAGACCTGCTGCTTCCTGGGGTTGTACTTAAGTGCGCAAGGGAATGTAGTTCACGCAGGACAACTCAGGCGTCTCGGGAGGTCAAAACACATGTTCTTCACCTTTTCATGGGGTGTGTGCTCCATCTAAGTTTCGGGGGGAAATTCCACCAACAGCTAGTATTCTTGTGAACTCTTATGTAACAAATGAAGTGAAGCACAGTGTCCTAAGCCAGCGGTCCCCATAGCCCAGGTGCCAGCCTGGGCTTGCAGGAGCTCGGCAGCTCCTGTCCACAGTTGCCATGCATATGCTCTCAGAGGCGGGTGCTACGCAGCCTGAGGCCAGGCCAGGCGGGCTGCCCCGGTGGGCTCCCTCGGGTGTTCCTGGCGATCTCAGAGGCCAGTTGAGCAAGCACCAGGGCTGTGCCCACCGGTGAGTATATCAGTTACCTCCGTGAGGCATGGGTGTCACAATCCATGGTCCCTGCAGTGTGTTCAAGGGCAGAGGGAAGGGTGGGCCCGCCAGCTCCCCAGAGGAGGCGCCTGGCTTTGAACTGGGCAGAGGCCGCCCTCTACCACCCCAGGGTCTGCCTGCAGGCAGCGCGGGAGCATTGCGCTGTCCCTGAAGACAGAGGCAGTGAGGCTTCATGCCTGTGGCACCCCTGGGGAGCATGCGGTCTGCTACAGGCTGCCTGAAGGAGGGCGGGTGAGGAACGCTGCGAGGTGGCCTGAGGAGCCCACATCGTCGCTCGCCCTGTGTGTGCGCATGCCTGCTCGCCAGCTTGGGAGGTCAGCACATGGAGTGCCCTGGGAATGATCATTACTGTCTACGTCATGCACCGAGACCCGATCCTGGGGAAAGCAGCACATCCGGTCAAGAGGAAACCTCTGACAGGGCTCCAGCAAGTATGCCTGGATGGAGCCAGGACAGACAGGGCCACCCGTGGCCGGTGAGAGCCTGCGCTGCTTGGCACCCAGAGCGGAAGTGTTTCTGCCCCCACCGCCCGAATCATCACCCCATTGGCCACACGGTCAGGCAACAGCAAGGCGCACAGGCACCCTTCCTACTACGAAAGAAGTGACGGTCTCCCTGACGGCAGCGTGACTTCACTTACAGAAACCGGAAACTCCCTTGAAAATGGGGAGAACCAGCACCCAAATTTAGTAAATGGGAGAATGCAGACCCAACACAAAATAGCCACAGAAATACCAAATTTTTATTTAACTAGGAAGTGAGAGATCTGTACACTGAAAACTATAAAATGTTGATGAAATATAACAAATATAAGAAGCTCATCGCTTAGAAGAATTAATTCAATTAAAATGCCACTGCTGCTCAAATCAACACACAGAGCTGGTGAAGTCCATCCCAAAGTCCCAGGGTCACTATTAACAGACACCAAAAGCAATCCTCAACTTGCCATAGAATAGTAAATGCCTAGAATGACATAACCCTGCTGAGCAAAAGGGGTAAATCCAGAATCCTTGATAACATGGCATATAAGTTTGAAATACTACACAGAGCTATAATAACCAAAGCACTATGGTATTGCCATAAGAACAAAAATGTCGGCCAAGGCAGGCATTTACATTCAAACTGGCTCATGATGAAGTCTCCCAAACCACCCAGTCAGGGACGCACAGCCTATTTGGTAACCAGAGCCAGCAAACCTTGCTCTCCACAGGCCTAAGTGCGAGGTCAGGTCTGCGGGCCAGGCACAGCACTCAGCTCGGGCTGGGCGCAAGTACTAAAGGGAAAACCCAAGGCTGTGAGACAGTCAGAAGAGAGCACTGGAAAAGCTCCGTCAAGTTTGCCTTGCTGAGGAATCTAAGGGTATAACTCAGCCAACGTAGCCCACAGAAGGAAAGAAAAGCAGACCAATCAGATTGTACCAAAATGAAAAGAAAAAAAAAATCATGTAGAAAATGAACAGAGAGTCAAGAGATGGTCTATAGCACTGCTCAGCATCGGAAAGCCATACTTCAGATGAAGATTTTATATATATATATATTCAACATATGTATTAAACAACATAGAAAGACAGAAAACTAAAATAAAAGGAAGTTAAACATGGACAAAGATGTAAACAGAAACTTTTCAAAGAAAAACATGAATGACATATATATATATATATACATATATATATATATATACATATGTATATATATAATGTATATATATATATATATATATGAAAAAATACCCAGAATCATTAATTCTTGGAGAAATGCAAATTTACAATCAAAGTAAGATGTTAACTGCCACTTGTGAGAATAGATCTTATGTTTTAGTAAAATGGAAACATAAGCATCTGTAGGGACATAGAGGAAAAGCAGCCCCTGTACACAGCTGGTAGAAATGTAAATTGCAGTCTCTGTTATAGGAAGGAGTACGGACGTCTCCACAAGAGTAGAATTTGAGCCACTGTAGAGCCCAGAAGTTTCCCCTTTCTGGGAAAGTCGATAAATGAAGGAAGCCATCAGGGTAGAGGGATGTGTGAAGTTCTGTGCTTCCTGCAGCCCTGGTGACAGCAGGAGATGGCACGAACTGTCCCCTCTGTCAGCACACGAATGGAGGAGCAGGTGCTGCGCACACGCATGAGGGAACACACGGGAGCCTCTAAGAGTGTGACAGGTGCTCATCTGTAACGACGCCAATGGACAGAACAAGACAGTAGGCCAGAGACAATAAGGTGACAACAGATATGCAAATGCCCGGAGAGTGAGCTATAGATACAAAATAAAAGGAAAAATTCGAATTCCCTGAGGTATAGAAGAGAGCAGTGGCTGCCGGAGAGGAGGGAGGCGGAAGTGGGAGCAGGGAGAGCAGTGCTGCCTAGGCGAAGGGAGTAGCTCTGAGGTACGCGGTGCGGCAAGATGACATCACCAGCGGAAAGGGGCGGCGTGGGCCAAAATTGCTGGCAGTAACTTTTAGACACCTTGCTGCAAAAACGTGAGCAAAGAACACTGGGCATAGGCCCACGAGATTTCGTCATTCTGCATTGTACACCTTTATCTAAAAAACTGCATCACATCCCGTAAATGTTATACAGCTGCAGTTTTTAATTAAAAATAATACAATTTCTATAAAAGGAAAAAGGGGGGGAGTTTGGGGTGTCGGACGAGACGTGGAATTTCCCGCTTCTGCTCACAGATTCAGGCCCTGGGCCTCCAGGTGGTTTCCATGGTGACGCCAGATCCTGCTATAATGCTCGATTTCTTTTTTGTCTTAAGCAATTTTCTTAAAATGGCTATGCTGCAAACACGAGTCAGACCGGACTGGCTGCAGGTGGCCCGGCTGGCTTGAGCTCAAACATTTCAGGGGCTGCCCTCACAGAGGATGCGTAGTAGTAGGCTGGGACTGATCTAGAGAAATGGAGGATCGCATTCAGGCTGCTAACTTCGTTTCTCATTGTTTTGCCTGAGAGAGAAGGCGGTGTGCAGTGCAGTGTCAGCACCCTAGGGTCCCCGCCGATCCTCAGTGACACCGGATAGTGAGATAGGAGGGGCTGTCATGGCTTTACCCACATCTGCGAGGTGAGGGAGACCTAGGGGTGTCTCCAGAAGCCTGGCAGTGCCATGCGCTGGACGAACCCTGGACGGCACCCCTGGTGGTAGCAGGCATGCCGGGGCCACATTTCCGTGGCCACCAGCACCCATGAAGCTTCTTGACTAGGGCTCGCAGAGACCACTTAGCGCTGGCTCACAGCCCCCAAGCCACCCTAGTTTTAGGAAGTTGGCTCTGAATCCAAACAGTTGCAAAGAAAGCCTTGTATTGCATTTCTGTGAGATCCCTGATGTCATCTTCCACATGGCCGTCCATAGACACAATGAACTGTACCAAATCAACCAAAGTAAAAACCTCTTGGGCTGATTTAAGTTTAAGAGCATAAAGGCGGAGAACTGAAGCTTCCTTGGTGCTACCCTACCGTGTGTCATCCCTGAAAGACAACCAACTGTCCACTAACAGTTCAGCAGTGTGAGTGCCAGTGAGGGCCAAGGGTCAGAAAATACCAGAGAGTGGAATTAAAGATGGAAGGAAACGAAGCCTGACATCCAGTGGTCGTTGTCTTCATTTTTCTGCCTTTGCAGTAAAAGTTCCACTCGGATGGGGCCTGGCGTCTTCAACTCCAGGAGTCTTGCAACTCTACTTGCCCAGAAGATAACTACCTGGTCTTTAGTAGGGAAAGAGAACTGACGTGGCTACGGCAAGCTGAGTGGATGGAGGGAGTGTCTGACTGCTTTGCAGAACGCCACTCTGCCTGCCTTTGCGTTTGGATTGCAGTCTTGTCGACTCCTGGCTAATTCAGAGAACGTCAGCAAAACACCCTCCCTGGTCTGCTCCAGTCCCTTTCAGGACTGGACGATCTAAGGTCTGCTGAACCCATTGTCACGGCACCTGCTTGTTTTCATCTCACTCATGTTTTCTTGCTCTTGTGGCTCTTCCTTCACGTATCTTGGCTAAGCTTGTGCAATACAACTAATATATGTTAAGGACAATAAGGAATAACAATATAAAATATATCATGAATTATTCACCTTGGCCCCTGGGTAGGGTCTTATCGATTCCCATTCCCTGGCTGTTATTCCCAAATTTCCCATTAAATTGCATGAAATTCTGCTCAAATAAGATATATATTAGGTTATGAAATATCAAGTCAATCAGTAATGCTATGGCTGGCCAAATAGCTCAGTGAATTAAAGCACCTAGAAGCGGGCGCAGGGGCAAGGGCTTCAATCCCCAGGCCTGCGGTACAGGTCCCACTCCCCAGGGCTTGCTGAGATGGAGACTGCGCATGGTGGTGCATACCTGTAATCCCAGCACTTGAGGTTGTAAACAGGTAGATTTCTACAAGTCTAATCTAGAGGTGAGACCCTGAGCACCTTATAGACCCTTCTCTAAAAAATACAGAGAAAAAAGTTATGCTAATATAGTTAATTAAAATTTACTGAGTCAGGCTGGGGAGACAGTTCAGTGACATACATGCCTGACTAGCAAGCACAAGGTCCTGAGTTCGATCCTCAGTGACACAAGCCATGCCAGCCCCAAGACCAGTGTGGTAGTGAATGCCTATAAATGGAGCACTGGGGCAGGCTGAGATAGGAGGATCCCTGTGAGCCAGAACTCTGGAGCGAGACCCTGCATCAATAAAATAAAGTAAAATGAGATTTACTGAGTTGTTATATCTATCTAAAGAATGAGATTGATTTGTCTGGTTGTTTCAGATGACACGTTTATTATAAAAATGAAATGTTTCCAAACTTTAAATATGCGTATCACATATAAAGAAGTTATTGTCAAAAGTGATGTTAGATTTGCTCCACAGAGGAAAAGCTAAGTTACTCAGAGGGAATTCGGAAACCCGATTCGGAGGGGTGACTGTTAACTGCAGGGAGGGATGTCATGGGTTGGGGGAGAGTTCACTGACTCGTCCGCGGCACCCTCTGCAAAAGACACGACCAGGACCCGGAGCACTGTGGCGTTATAGCAGCTGTAGTGTCGGTGGTAAAAGAACACGGACACCTCGACAGCCTGGGCGTCCAGGGACACTTGTGACACAGTCCTCTTCACAATGTTGGTCAAAATGATTTTTTCTTTGATGCTGTCTTTGGCATCATAAATTCCTTCCACGTAGGCTTAGCCTGGGAGGTCATTACCTTTTCTTAGATTGCAAAGGAGAGTTTTCCTAGATATAATAATATGCTTGGCCTTGGGGGGTGTGGGACCCATAGTGCATCATTTCACAGCCTTCTGGCCTGCAGAGTGTGCCTGAAAAATCTCCACATTTTCTGATGGGTTTCCTTATGAGGGTCCTGGCTTGCTCTATTTACCTTCCTGTGTTCTTCCCTAGCTCTGCACTCTGAGCAGTTCCACTAGAATACGACGTGGGCCGGTTATTTTGTGGTCACACCTGCTTACAGTTCTACCAGCCTGCTGCCCCTGAATCCCTGTGGCTACTCTATAATTTGGAAAAGTTTTCTGCTCTTATCTGATTGAGTACATTCCATGTGTCCTATTTTGCAGCCCTCTTCTCTGCTCAGAATTCATAACTCAGAGTTGTAATCCTGTCCCAGAATCCCTCAGTGTTTTGTTCACAACCTTCCTTTTTTCCTTAACTGTGGTATGAGCGCCGTCACCAGTCACCAGTCTTCTTGCTTTGCTCCGCAAGGCTCCTCTTGGTCGCTCCAGCACACTCATCAGACATCGGTACCGTGGTTTGTCGTTGGACTCGCTGGGGTTTTCCTCTCTAAAACTTGCTGCTTTTCTCTCACAAGTTCTGACTGATACAGTGCCGCTGCCTATGCTGCATCGTCTTCTTTTTCTGACTGCTTATTTGTATTCTCTTTGAGGTCAGTGGGCACTTTACAACCAACATTAGAATCCTTTGCCTGGCATTTCACCCATTTCAATCTCTTCGGACTTCTGAGAGTCAGGAGCACACGCAGGCGCTGTGCTGCTGCTTTGCTTTGTCATATTCTTATATTTCTGAGCTCTGCACATCTGGCTAGATGGGCCTCTTTTTCTTTTTATGTGAGGCACTTTTTCAGCGACCAACTTCCGTTTGAGGGCTCGAGCCCCAATATAGATCAGAGAGGGCAAAAAATCCATGAAATTCAGAGCGTAAGGACAAAGCAGATGTTGAAACAGCAGAACCACTTGAAACCAATAACTGTCCTCCTAGAACAGAAGCCAAAATCAGTGCAGAGTATCTGAGAGCTTAAAATTAATAAAGGAAAAAGTAATATTAATGAAATAGCAAAGATAAAAATTGGAAGAGGAGGAGAAAAATACAAGAAGATATTTATGAAAAAATAATTGGTAAGAAAAGAGAGAAAACACTGAAAACACAAAAATGTAATTATTAGTAAAATTAGGTAGAAGTCAGTAGGTGGAAAGACAGGGCTGAGCCCTCCAGTGAGGCAGTGTGGAGATGGGCACCACAAAACCGCAGATGGTCGTGGCGCAGTGAAGCCCAGGCCTCAACGCAAGGATGTGCTGGACAGGCCCATGTGCCTCCCACGGTAGACAGCTGGAGTGTGTCTGCAACCAGTCCAGTGAAGTCTACAGGGGCATCCGTTGCCTCCGTGGGTGACCAGAGCATCCGGGCATGTTGCTCCCTGAAAAGTGCTGGTGCTCTTTCCATGTAGCGCAGCTATGAGTCGCTTTCCTGTTGGCTCAATGTTAGCAATGCAGCTATATCTCTAGTCTTACAGGTGGATGGTAGCATGATGGACATCGGGACTCTGCCATCCAAGTTGTCCCTGACAAGGGCCATAGTGGCCATCCACTCTCAGGACCGCTCCTGTCTCTCAAGAGTTATCTCTTAATAAATCTTTCCTACTGGTAAGTTCTTCTGTTCCTTGAATTCTTGTTTGGATTTCAGGGGCACAATTTTGACATACCCAACACCTAACAAGTTGGAGTGTGTGTTTCTCCTGCATCAGTAAGAGACAAAATGTCCAATAAGGAAAAAAAGGTAAGTAAATTTCATAAAAGTAAGAGAAAAATAGCAAATAAACAAAGGAAAAAGCAAGAACATAAGCTCCAAGACATCATCTCTGCTGGGGTGCTTAGACCAGAGGCTTTCGCTCCGGGACCCTGCACAACGCTGGACTCCCCTGGTGTGAAAATTGTAGTGAAGAGGTCTTGGGCCTGTTTCACTTCCTCTCTGCCGTCTCTTAGGTGAGGGCTGTAGAAAGCAGAGCCTCGCCCCATGCTTCCTGCGAGCACTAACCCTGCAGCGCCTCCAGCTGGTGGGCCAGTGAGGAGTCCACGGACTACAGAAGGCCTCAGCTCTACTCCGGGAGCTGACTGCCACGCGGCTGTCTCTGTCCCCTAGTGTCACTATGTCAGGGTGTCCCCAGCGACCTTGCTGAGACTGCTCCGTGAGTCTGGAGCCTGACAGAAGCTCTGTCCCAAACTATCAGCCTCCCCACAGATGGCTCATGACTGTACCACTGAGGGATGGGCGGAAGTTCCCTCTAAAGGTGGTGGCATGTGGAGTGAGTCACTTTCAGGTCACACGCTATGCGCGACGCTCTCAGTCCTAACGGGTTTGTCCTGCAAGTTGGTTGTTCACCACGTGGGCTGCCAGGCTCTCCAGGCACCCTGGGCTTGTGAAGTTGGGCCAGTGTCACATTCTTCATAGAACGGTTAATGTCCTTTGTAAATGTTTGGGGACTTTTTTTTAACGTTACATTGATGTTATTTATATCAATTTGCTAAACTGAATATTATCTCCTCACTAAGAAGAACTCATGAAAGAAAATGACAGTGCCCGTGCCGTTAGTGTTCGTTCCTTTGTTTCCCCCACAGACAATAAATCGTGTGTTCAAAGAATTTATTTCTCTACAAAAGTCAGTCATGATAAATATATAAAAGTGGCACAGATTATACATAAAAATATAAGGGTGGCTTAGGTTATATTTGAATTCTGATTTGCTTAATCTTTTTCAACACTGCAAACCTGATTTCTACCAAAAGCATTGTAAACCAGTTAAATGTTCCAAAAGAAATTTTGTAAAATTCAGAAGTGATTATCATTTGGCAAATACAGTGGTTTTCAGTCTCCTGGGTTCATAGAGGTCTTTTCCCATCTCTGAAACAAACAAACAAGAAACGCTTTACAGGAGAAAATAAATTGTTACTGAGCACTTTAATTTGCAAAGCAAGTATATGATCAGTTTGCAAAAGTAAACTAAAATCCCTCTGTATCAGCATTTCGATGTGAGCATGCACCACAGCTTTGCTCTTGGTAGGTTGTGTCACTATGCAACTTTTAGAATAAAATACGGATATCTACCAGCAAGACTTTTTGTAATAGCCATATTCTGATCAATTATTCAGTTATAAAGTGCCGGCGAAGCAGGAGTTACACACAGCTCACGAGGCCATCCGCCTAAGCTCTCGGTGCGTGGTACTCACAGTTGTGCTGTGCCCGTGAGCAGTGGAGACTCTACTAAGTCCATGGCAAGCTGTGCTCACTGGTGCTCCTCCCTCAGCCCCTATTTCTGAAGTCCACATGAGTGAAAAGGGCGAGAGCCTACTTGCCCTGACAAAAGCCAAGCGTTCTCTGCCCATCTCCATGTCTCGAAAGTAAACAAGCACAGTGTGGGAGGGAAAGTTTGGAAGGAGACAAGCGACCGCCCAGCGCTAATTGGCCGCTGCTCTTGTGTGCTCAGCTGGGGACCGAGGCATGCTGCGAGTACATGTGCACACTTGCATGCCCCTGGTCTCCGCAGCTCTGTGATCTCCATGGCGCAGGTGACCTGGAGAGCAACATAGATGGAGGGTGGCAGTTGCCTTGATTCTCAGTGACCAGAACATGCAAAACTGAAGCACACTGCTTTTAGGATAATCTATTTTCATTCATTTTTAGCTATAGAAAAATGAAGACAAAAATGCCACTTCCAGTCACAGACTGAGGAAATAACAGACGATGCAGAAGTCAAAAGTGCACTCAGCTTCACCTCTAGAGCACAGCCACGAATCAACAAGGACCCGCAACTTTCTGCACATACTTAATAATGTTGAGAGACAAATATGTCTTCACAGCTAAAGAATAAAACCTATTAAATCCCATGATTCTAGAGACAAGTAACACCTTCACAATTTGTCTCCAGAGCAGGTAGCTCTGTACAAGGAGTTTCAGTGTAGGCCACTCTGACTTTAGGGGATGACTGGCACCTTGCTGGGAGCCAAGGCTCCAGGTGTGGTCATGGTGCGACCACCTCAGCTGAGTCAAGGGCAAGCTCGCCCTGTCCTGTGATGGCTCATGCAGCCATGGCTGGGTGGGGTGCTTCTATAGCAGTGGTTCGCAACCTGTCTAATGCTGTGGCCCCACAATACAGTTCCTCATGTTGCAGTGAACCAAAACCAAAAAATAATTTTGGTGGCTACTTCAAAACTGTAATTTTGCCACAGTTATGATTTGGAATGTAAATACCTGATATGCATTATGTATTCTCATTGCTACAAATCAAACATAATTTACACATCGTGATTAATCGCAAAAACAATATTTAATTATATGTTGAGAAATATTACTAATTCCAATAAATAACACTTCACCATGGTATAGCATGGGTTTAAATATGTATTTTCTGACAGCGTTAGGCGACCCCTGTGTTTTGGTCTTTCGACCCCCACTGAGGTCGTGACCCACAGGTTGAGAACCTCTGTTCTATAGTCTTTGATTCATTCATGGTCCAAATGCGGGAGTATGGGCGTGAGTGCTACGCCATCCTTGGGCAGGTAGCCTGTGAACAACATAAGCGAGGGAAGGAGGCTTGCTCTCTCGCTCTCCCCTTCTTACTCTTTGCTGTCTTCCAACACACAAAGATGTGGTTGAGATGGAACAGCACCCGGGAAAAGATGGTCTCAGGGCATCAGAAGAAGCAGGAAGTCTCCACCCTTGGCAGCCTTAAAACTACAAAAGAGGAAACCTTTGCTTTGTGGAGAAAGCCACGGAGCACCCTGTTCCAGAATGGTGGAAGCCATTCCGGGTTCCAGCATGGCAGGGGCCTACATCATTTGTTCCTTAGAACATGATCAAAAGAGCTTAGCAACCCAGGCACTGGGATGCTACAGCCAAGAAAGAGGAAAACCTGGCTGCTGCTCCTGCTGGCATCAGACCTTGGCATTATCCACATGGTGCTGGGATTAGGAGCACAGAGAAGGCAAAAGCTATTGGGCAGAGGCAGCTTGCACCCCAGTTTCAGGAAGTCTGTGAGGCCCAGCAGTGTGCTCCTCGCAGGGCAGCGCATAAAGCTGTAAGGGTGAGACCACAGGTATGGTAGGGACCCCAGAAGTTTGGAGAAACCAGTAACGTGGATCACACGAGGAAAGCTGCAAGTGCGTGGCAGGCCCAGGAGCAAAGTCCTGGTTCCCACCCCCACCTGGAACTGCTATAGGGCAGAGCCGCTCAGGGCCTCTGGAGCGCGCAGCTTGCCACAGTCGCCTCTGCGATGCTGCATGTGCAACCGCAAGACTGAGCGCTCGGCCTGCTGGGTATCGGGCCTGCTTTGGGCCCATTCTGCTCTATCCTCTTGTACGTGACGGTTGTAACGGAAACGTCTACCTCCTGTCACTGTGTGCAGGGACAGTTCTACTTGCTTTTTGTTTGCACAGGAGCTGCCAGCTAAGCGTCTGCCTGACTCTCGAAGACATGGAACTTGGGCTTTGCAGCAATGCTGAAACTCTCAGGTCTTTGACAACTCAGAGATGGACCAAGACGCCCTCTGCATGGAGGACTGTGGATGAGTGCTTGGGTACTAGAGGGGAGTGCCGTGGTCTGTGCTGAACCTGTTCCCTAGAAAGCCTCATGCAGTCATGGGGCAAGTTTCTAGAGTTTGTCATTGATCGTGCTCCGATTCTGGGATTAAGGACATGCAGTATAAAGGACAGAATGAGGCCTGCCTACGCGCTCCTCGCCTTTAACTCGTGTTTCGTTGTTGTCGTCATTGCGTTTCACCGCCATGAGCAGTCGCCCTCAGCCCCGCCACCCTGCACTGGAGCCAGCGGATTGTGGCCTGGAACCTCCACAAACCGTAAGCTAAGCAAACTTTAACTTTGGGAATCGGGTCTTCTTCCCGCCTCAGGGAGTAGATAAAAGCAATCAACAGTAGCTTTTGAACTGGTTGCACCTAGAGGTTTCCCTTCCAGACGTGAGCACTGCGGCTTTGCTTTGAACAGCACGGCACCTCCCATCCTCTCTAGCTCAGCGCAGAGTCCCTGTGCTATTTCACAATTGTGGGCACAACCCGCCTGCAGCTGAGACAGTGTAGACAGCCTCGTCGGACACATCGCTCTCCGCTAAGGCCGCTGAGATTCACGGTGCCCTTTCTCATTGATCTGCGGACTTAATGCAGCCAGCCACAATAACACAACAATTCTACGATGAAAACCAAAGGACGACTTACTCTAGGGTTGCTTTTTTCTTGTCCTTAACTCTTCTTTTCCACCTTGAGTGTTTAATAAACTGCACGGGATAATTAGCTGAGTGCGAGACACAAGCTACCTTTGCTGTTGAGCAAAAAGTTCTGGCAAACTCGGATTTCTCGGGAGCTTTCGGACAAGGAGTGTAGGCTGCAGGGAATCCGCGGACTGTGCAGAAATAGAAACCCCATTGCTCATTCAAAGCTCTGCAAAATTTATGGGAAATGCAGAGTGTTATTTAGAGGTAAAATGCGGAACATCTAACAGAGGCAACTTACAAGGTAATCTGAGCTCAAGTCTTCTCACTCCTGGAAGGGTTTTTGTAGAAATAAGTTATTCCATTTTTGTTATGAAGCTAAACTTCACCCAGGTACTCATCGCCGTTCCTGTGCCAGCAGCTGCGGCAAGGGCAGCCAGAGAGCAACGCCAGCAGGTATTTCCAAAGCTGCGCTAGGGTCTGGCTTGCATTTTCTTCTGTGTGGTTCTAAGCACACTGATAGGAGCATGACAGCCTGGACATGGGTTAAGAATTAATTTACACTACTCGGCCAGTCGTGCTGTCGCACGTCCAAAAGCCCAGCAGCTTGAAGGGCTGCGGCTGCAGATCTCGCTTTGGAGTCCAGCACGGGTAATATGGCAGCCTTAGCACGATGCTGCCTCAAAGATTAGAACTGCTTGAAAAGGAGGAGGGCTGCATTTAGTGGGAATGCCCTGGATTCCACCCGTAATCCCACCAAAACAAGAGAAAGAAACAGGAAAAGAAAAGCAAAAGCATTACTTGGCAATAATCAAGTGAGGGAGAGTGAATGACCAAAAACAGCTGTTAACCACCACGTAACTGCTCGTTTTGACTCAACAAATCCGTTGCCTATAAGTGTGCGTTAGCAGTGCCGTATGCAAAATGCATGAGGTGAGGGACGAGCCGAGCCTCTCAGAAAAGCTTTATAAGTGATACAGAGCGACGGGACCCAGGACACGTCTGCAGGGATCTCTCACCGCCCCTTTTCACCAAGAGGAGATCTCGAGTGTTCCCCAGGCGGTGTCTGATTCTTGAGGTCCTATGAGCTGCCTGCCTCACCCTCCTGAGTGCCCGGGACATGAGTTGTACATCAGCTGATGTGAGGACCCATTGCCATTTATTTAGGCAGCAAAGCAGAACAAGAGCGGAAAGCAGAAGCCCACCCTGAAGAATGCAGGGCTAGAGCCAGCAGGAGGGAGGGCAGGGCCCCTGGCTCCATCAACGAGGTGCACGTGAAGGACCTGCTCTACGCACGGTGTGGCTTCATCCAGTTCTGCAGGCTGGGACTGCACACGACCTAGCCAACTTTATTTGCGGTCTGGACTCCTTTTTGCTTGAAATCCTTAGGGATCTGCGTCTTCATCTATGTTTGGATGGCTCGATTTGGTCATAGTACTTTATATTTTATGCCTTTACTCTATCACAATACGATGTCTAGAAACGTTTCACACATTGATAAAGACTTGCTACGTACGCAGTTGCTCATGAGAGGACGGCCATCTTTGTGAACAGAAAATGTTTGGGCTATTTAAACAATGTAGGCAAAACCACGAAATACTGTAATTCTTCATTAGTTCTGGAATGGGTAGAAGCCGCCAAGATCAGAGAAGGCACATTTCAGATTTAACTTTTACAACAGAGGTTTAAAAGCTCCAAGGAGGGAGCATCCCCGAGGTGAGCCCAAGAGCAGGAAGCCTCCCTCTCTCCCCGGCTTTACCTAGCAGGACGGAAGCAGATGAGCGCATCGTAAAGCGCTGCCCATGGCCTGTGGCGCCAGCAAGACGAAAACGAGCTTCACAAGACGATTTCTCACGGTTCTCGGGAGGTTCACAGAAATGCTGCCCGGATCTCGGGCTGGGATGGAGAGGTGTGAAGAGATCTCAACAAAAGAAACAAAGACTTGTGCAGCCCAGGGTGCAACCCGGTGCAGCCCTGTTCACTTTTGGTTGAGCATACCTGAGATTCTTGTATGGGTAGACGCTCCAAGGCTGCTGTGAGCTTTAGACTTCAGAAGAATCCTCCATCGTCTCCCCTCCCCTCCCCTCTCCTCCCTTCCCCTCCCCTCTCTTCCCCTCCCCTCCCCTCCCCTCCCTTCCTTTCTGTTATTTCCCTTCTCTCTCTCTCTCTCTCTCTCTCTCTCTCTCTCTCTCTCTCCCGTTTACATTAACATTCTCCCTAAATACATTTGCATTTTTTTAAATATTCTAAATTCTGCATTGCAAAGGCAGGATGTGTAATACTTAACTTCCAGTTGGAGATCAGATACAAGCACAAAACACACCTTGATCATCTTTTTACACCACTTTCTGGAAACTTTCTCTCTTCCTGATGCTCCTCTCCAGCAAACATTGTACTTTCTTATTTCCTACCATGTCTTTTATATTTTACGTTATGTGTGCATTTATACCTTGGGTTTCTCATATAGAAGAAATGTGCGTTTTTCCTGTGTTTGTGTCAATTAGATTTTTTGGTCTTTTTTTGTCTTTTTGAGACAGGGTCTCACTATGCAGTTCAGGCTGGATTTGAGCCCAAACAAGTGCTGGGATTACAGGCATATGCCACCGTGGCCCGGCTTGTGTCAGTTAGACTGGTGGTGTCAACTTCTGTCTGTTGTTCTGCAGTGAGAAAGCCTTCTTGGTTCTGGCTGAGCAGCAGTTCGGTAGCCGGGCATCCATTCATCTCTGTATGAGCACGCTAGGGTGAACTGGGCTGCCCTAAACGGGAGAGTGCGTGCATCACTATGATGGGAGGTCTGCTTATTTATTTATTTTGTATTTTAGGGAAGGGCCTACAGGGTGTTTAGGGTCCCACTACTAGATCGGATTCTTAGTGATCCGCGTGTTTACAGCCTCCCAAGAGCTGGGATTACAGGCGCGCGCCACCACGTCCAGTCTCCATTGTCATCTCAGAGCGCCCCGGGGTTGGAGTCAGCACCTCAGCACCACAGGCCCGGGGATCCAACCCCCAGCCCCTAGGATGTGATGTTTTTAACACCTTCAGGGATGAAGAAGACCAAGAAGAAGTGTCACTGAGTCAATGGGACTTCAATTTTCAGCCTTTTGGGCACCTCCACCCCAGTCTCCAGTGTTTGTGCGAGCTTACATACGCCCTCAGAGCAGCAAGGCTCCCTGCCGCACATAGCCAGCAGCACCCACCGTTTCCAGGCCTGTCCCTGCTTCCAGCCACGCTGACTGGGCTGAGGTGTGATCCCTGAGTGTGGGCTAAGCGTGCCGATATTCCATCACACACTTCCTAGGTGTCTGGACTCTGGGTTTCTCCTGACTGGATGATCAGCTGCTGTGAGCCAGCACTTCCGAGAGCTTTAACAGTGCAGCCACTTTCTACTTGGGGCTCTAGAAGGAGACCATCCATGGCCTGGTTTAATTGATGAGGCCATCCTCACAGAGAACCTGAGGCCACAGCCTGGCCAGGCCCAAGGTCCTTTTCTGTCTCTGGGCCTGAGACACAACCACGGACTCTGCTCTGGTTCTAGAAGGAGGCAGAGAGCAGGACAAGGGCAGCAGACCCAGTGTTGCAGTGGAGTTGCTTCCACAGATCTAGGCGTCGCTCCAGCTAGGAGGGAAGTCACTGAGCGAGCGTGGACACGGCCAGGGTCTCGAGGCTGTGCAGTCACTGAGAGCCGGCTCACAGCGCCACAGAGGAGGCTGGCTTTGCACTGGCTCTGTCAGGCACAGCAGGCTGCCAGTCACTGTGGCGGGTCCCTCCAGCAGTAGGTCAGGGAACTCGGGGGCCACGTGGAGGGCCTCTGGGAAGACACGCTCGGCAGTCAGGCAGGACCGCTCATTCCAGTCTTGGAAGGGAGGACACAAAGTGAGCAGAAGGAGCCCACAAGGAAATGTGGATGGGTTAAATGTGAGTCTCTAGCTCATTTTCCCTGTAAATATCAGGGAAATCAGTTACAGGGTTATAAATAAACCCCAGATAACAGCATTACCCTCAAACAGTGGAAATAAGCTTTCAGTTTGCTAATGCTGGAGTTTCCCAGGCTGAAGTCAGGATGGTTAGAGACTCGATGTGATCCTAAGCAACTGTACCGGAGGAGCAATGGTGGATAAGATGAGGGTGCAGAAGCAGCGGCTCCCACCTTCAAGAGGATCATGGTCTAGCGCTACACATAGGGTCTGCTGAGAAGCATCCTGCAGGAGAAGGAGAATAGCATGGCGTGTTCTCTGCAGACCAATCACCCTCTCGTGGGGGGCTTCAGAGAGTGCCCTAACACAGCACTCACTGCCCAGGTGACCCTTACAGAGGAACCTGGAAGTGTAAGAGCAGCCAGCTCAGTGGCCATGGTCACCCACAAGGCACTTGGCTGCCCTAATAAATATCTGGGAGTTGATGGCCTCCACCCTGCATACCTCTTGTAACCACAAAGAGCAAAGCTAACTTGTATCAACCTCCTAATGTTTCAGTAAACTTCATATTAACATGTTTTTTTTTTTTTTTTTTTT